>PVIC010012889.1:22852-38999 GCA_004025085.1 Thryonomys swinderianus | reverse complement strand
GTCCACAGCTAAGAGAAGTACGGCATTTTATGGGGGAAGAAAAAAGTACACAGTATGGAGTCAAAATACCCAGACAAAGCAGGACAAGTATATCACTTGCAAAAACCCCAGGACTCTCTGCTGGGTTTAGCAAACAATAGTTCATGGGTCAATCTGACTTGCTGCCTATTTTTGTCCGACTTATGTAAAACTGACTTTATACTTAAAACATTTAAAAGACAAAAAGAATACTGTGTGGCATTTGGAAATTACATGAAGTTCCAATGTTTTCCTTGGTATAGTTTTACTGGAACACAGCCACATCTATTTATTACCGCTCAGAAGGTCTTTTATTCTATGAAAGAGTTGAACTGCAGGACAGCTGACAAAATATTAAAATACTCACTATTTCTGCCCCTTTACAGAAAGCTTGCCAACCTTGGTCTCAGAGCTCCAGATAAGCAAGCTCTCTGATAACTTTTTCACAGGTTAAAGATTAAATATAGATATGTCACTACAAATATTTACAATTATTATGTGTTTGCTATAGTTTCCAAAGCTGGTGTTACAGATGCTTTCCACCCTTCAGTTTCCCTACCAGGCATGTGCGTGCCGGAGAGGAAAAACAACAATCAGTCACTATGCTAGATTTAAAAGCATTTAATGACATAGCATATATTTAACAGATAGGGCAAAAGTTGAGAGGTACAGGTCGTACAACGGAGCACCAGGCCTGAGCGACCACTCCCTGTTCAGGCCCAGCCTCTGAAGTTCATTCCTATCAATGCCATTTTGATTGTGCAGTAAGATGAAAATTTGTCATTACAATAGTTACAGTGACAGAGAAATGCACACTATGTATCAAATAGCAAGGTAATGAAGCAAATTATAACACAGTGTGGCAACGCACGAGCAAGTAACCATTAGAGTAACATTACTTTGTCCAGTAAATGCTTCAGTTCCACTTGTACACTTACCAATGATTTAAAGGGTTTATTATACATCTAGTTTTATTATACTTTGTACTAGAATTATCTCAAACATACAATATAATGTATTTCAGCAAAAAAAATTGAAATTACAGATTATTTAAAACAGTATCAGTTTTCTAATCCTTCTTGTATACCAACATTCTTAACGGTAGTCGCAGTTGATGCAGAAAAGCTGCATGTCGTGTGTTAGTAAGTGATGCCAGGTACAAATGGTTTGGTCTGTAGATTTAACACGGAGCTGCATTATGGCTGCAGCGAGATCATAATACATGATCTGTGTAATAAAGGCCAGACCCACCATGGGCACTTTTAATAGTCGAGACTTGGGGTGACCACCAGAAGAAAGTGGAAAGGAACAGTGTCAGGAAATCGGTACATTTCGTCTCTGGTGAGCACAGGAAATATTGTATAAGCACCGCTGCCTTCAAACCAACAGCACTAGAGGCGGGTTATTTCCAACACAGCCTCACAAAATTGAGGAACAGTTTAAATACTGAGATCTAATCTATATAATTTCATTAAAAAAATCTGGCCTTCCCTCTGCACCTCAAACTTTTGTAACTTGGAGATAGTGTTTAGGTGTATTTTTCCCACCCCACCCCCAAAAATGCTCTATAAATTAAAAAACAGAAAATCAACCACGTGGAGGAACATTAGGCACAGAGAGTCATGTGTTGGTTCTGGACTTGCATGCTGGGATTTCACTGCAAAGGTAAGAGAAGGGCAGGCGATGGACAGGAGTTCACTTCTTTTTGCCAAACAGGCTGAAGCGCTTTTCTTTGTCTTTCTCCTTGTCCTTCTCCCGCTTGCCAGGACTGGACTCGCTGGTGATGGTGACAACGCTGGTGGGTAGGGTCTGCGCCCGGCTGGATGCGGGCGTGCTCTGCGTGCTGGCGGACACGTCGTGTTTGTCAGAGGAGATGGCGGAGGAGATGGCCTGGATCCACGTGTTCATATCCTCCTGGACAAAAAGAGAACACGGATGAGACTCAGCTAAGCGGTGTGGCATGAGGTGTCCTGCCTGTACCCTTCCTGTAAGTCCAGAGGTTTGGGACTGAGCATCCATGGAGGGCTGAGCAGTCCTTTCTGGCCACTATCTCTAAACACACCTCTCTTTCCCTGGGCCTCAGGAGAAGTCAGTGTCACAGTATCCACAGCACCACTCCAGGGTATGGCCCTCGAAAGCAGCAAAAAATCAGACGACCGGTCTCAGCTCGGGGGCTGGCATGTCTTACTCTATACAAGGTGCTTCTTTTTTAAAAAACATCTCTCTTGACAGAAGGAGCTTTATCAAATTTAGAATTGAGTGTGCTGTTTTTTCATCAGCTGACCATCTCTTTGGCCAAATCGAACCCACACGAACTAGGTAGCTAAAGAAAGCAGGGTAGAGCAGAGGTCCACACTCACGTCCTGGGCACCACACTGCACCCCTCCCCAGCTCTCTCAGTGATGGAGTAAGATGTTGTTCACCACCTTCTAAAGGCATGAGAATCGTGCAACATCTAGTGTCGGTGACTGGAGACCAGATGTCAGACATCACCATCGCTCTTTAATCACATGAGTTACATGTGGAACGAAGCCTATCATACCATAAACGTGTAGACTCCTAAGTATTTAAGAGAAATGAAACTTGGCAACTTACATCGTCTTTGGCTTGGAAGAGGTACTCATTGCCATCATTTAATCTGGAATTTCAGGAAGAAAGTAAGTCACAATTTAACTTCAGAAAAACAAACACTCCCCAACTCCCGTACCCTACACAGGGTTCAAGAAGGCCATAGGGTTTATATGAGACACCACAGCTGTAGGTCTGTTATAGCTGTGCCCGCACAGCCTCCTGGACATCAAGAAGCCATGCTAATAGTTGGGCTGACTCGACAGACAGATAGCTTGGTGTTTCAACCCATTGGAGCAATCAGAAAAGCCAAAACATAACAGCACTTGGGACTTGTTACAGAAAATAGTACTTGGGATTTGTGATCATCAGTCTAAATTGAATTCACAGAAAGCTCTTTAAAAATAAGTCCCTTTGAAATTTCGTTATTAAGTTTATATCCTCTGTAACTGCAAATTCTACAGACTCTGAGTAAACATACAAAAAAGGTTTCCTGGAATTTGATTTTTACATGTCTCAGAATGAAAGAGACCACACTTGTGGGACCATCCGTGTCACATGAGCGGTTCCTGGGCTCAACAAAGTTTAGTCATTCACTCCACTGCTACTGAGAGGCAGGTGGGGACGCTGCAAGAGCAGGGGCACTGTCCTTTGCCAGTACCCTCACTGTCCAGGGACACATTAGGAAGCAGAGAGAAGCAGGTATGGGACCTCGCTGTCTGTTCTCTGTCTGACAAAACATAAGCTCAGGCTCACTGCTCACCAACAAAGCATCACGATTTACACCGCCTTGTATTCTTTTTGTTGATTCTGTTCTAACCCAACTGGCATCAAACACACATAACTAAGATAAAGCTTTTCAGCTCCCAAAGCTATAGAACAAACCAGTACAAAGCTAAACAATCACTAGAATGTTTACTTTTTACATTTTTATAAGACATATGCCCCTTTCTAGATGGGAGAACTTCTAAGCAGGATGTGCTCTGTGTGAGGTGTGTACGTTTGACAGGGAAGAGCATTTGCAGCCATTTATTTGGCTGTGGGGAAGAACCAGGGAGAAGAGGGCTCCATGCCCCGTCCCAGTGCTTCCTGTTTGTCTCCATTCACCTCCGGATCACTCATTTGACCCATATCCATATAAATCTGAAGCAAACACTAGGAACTCCTGGGTTTCGATAAGATGAAAAGATGAGGAAACTACTTTTGTACATTTTCCTTAAACTGGGGTGTGGATAGTCCACCTAACTCTTAGGGAGCAGCAAGCTCCAAACTATAGAAAGGAAAACTCCTCTTCCCTCCATAGTCAGCCACAAGGAAGCTGGTGGCTGGCCACAGTCTCCAAAGAATCTGGCGATCTCACTGGGACACTTATTGGGGCCTTAACATGGCAGAAGACCAACAAATCACAATACTGGAGTACAAAAATCAGCCTCCACAGTAAAAATACACACACTCCTATTCTGGTGCAAGCACGAAGCTCATCTCCTCTCACCTTAGTTTGAACACGTGTTTCTTCTTCTTGTAATCAAGAGCCACTTCACAGACGGCTTCTTTCAAACTCACAGGGACCTCGCTGTGGTAAGGGATTCCGGAAGCAGCAGTCTTTGCATCTTTGTAGAAACCCATTTCTTGGTTATTGATGACACAATAAACATTGTGCCAAGACCTGATGATAGCAGAGAAAGAAATGCTGAGTCTTTAGAACTTCAACACAAAGATGATCTTCAGAAAACACAGTCACCCCTTACGAGAAGCCTTCATTCACTCCGTGACCTGTGAAGCAAAGCTGCTTCAGGGCCCACCAGGACACAGCATGATGCTGACAGGTCAGGCTTCTGGGGCTGTTCCTCTTGGTATATGAGGACACGCTTTTATTAAATAAAGGTACTCTTAGCCCTTAGATGTTGACCAGTGTCCAGGACTCTCTGCTCTGATGGGTACAAACTGGCTCCTTATTTCAAACACTCCTGTTTGCAACCAACAGCTCCTCAGCCTACATCATTCTTTGTATGTCTCATTCTTTACATAGGAGAACTAGACTGAGGTGGCCTTTCCTCATGGTATGATCAAATGTCACACAGCTATGTATATGTACTGTGAGATCACTTCGTTCAGGACTCCTCACCCTCATTCTAGCAAACTCCTCCTTCAGATGAACTACTAAGGCCTCTTCTTGCTGTTCCTACCCACACCTAACTCCTCCTTTCTCGGTGAATACATGGCACTCTACTTCCAAGGCCAGTCCGGAGATGCTAAGGCCCACACACTACTGGACGGTGAACCCACAGGGGCACACGCTCTCCACACTCCAGCGCAGCTCCTTGCCTTTGGACGGGCTGACTTCCCATCACTCTGCTTGCACCTGTGCGGCCGTTACCTGCTTGAGGCTTTCTTATTGTGCGCCTCCCACTCATGCTTCCGGTTCAGGAAGCCTTCCATCTGGGCCGGAGGCGTCTCCTGGGTTCTGGCTGGCAAGGTGGCAGCACTCTGGGCCGGAAGGGCAGTCTTAGCTTTGCGGTCAGAGGTAGGGGAGGGGATGGGGCTGGACTCTTTTGAGCTTGTCCTCTGCTCCGCAGCACCGTTGACCATTTCGCTTGTGTCCACTGTCTCTGCCATCTAGGGACAGCAGAGAGGCCATTCAGCCAACCCCGTGAGACACAATGGCGACCACATACGCTCTCTAGCTGACTCGCACAGTGGCTGTGTATAAATGCCTGGCACAGATCGAGGCAGTACAGTAAAACCATTGCACACCCCGCAAAGCCAGCTGGATACCAAGGACATTAGAAGGTGGGAGTGGATTAATGCCCGCCCGTTTGCGGGGAAATGAGAAAAAGCAAAATGCCATTATGAGTTTTACTGCACTCTACTCCTCTGATCAATACACATTTTTTTCTAATGTAGTTTAGATCATCTCCTCTTACAGTTACTTTAAAACAAAAAGACAACAGTAACAGTCACACATATTAAATAGGAGAGAGAGTGGACGTTATACAGCAGCCACCTTACAACCAAGGATGCCACCAGAGGGGCTGAAGTTTAAGCGAAAGGGCATTCACAAACAGATGGATAGACAACGCTACCAGAACTACACAGCATTCCCCCAATAAGACAAGGAAAGACATCAGTTTCTGAAAATGCTGTCTTGCTCTCCCCGCCGCCCCAACATATCATCATAAAAACATGCAGAAATTAGGACGACAATCATGCATTTCACATCTACCATCCCAGTTAGACTTTGGAACTTAGGAGCTGGAAGGAAATGAGGCAAGTCAACAAACATCAATTGAACCACATCTGCCGAAGTTGTATCGTGAGTGGGTTGTAGTTTGTGTTAAAGGAGCTGGTAAAGCCAATCACAGTCACTCAACACCACACAGCTATTTACCCCCAAACAAAGACAGAACCAGGGCCTTCCCCATCACGGGTTGGTTGATCACGGTGCCTTGCTGCACTGAGACGAGAAAGCCCAGGGAGAGCCAGGCTTCCAGTGGCTCTGACCCTTCGGGCTGCAGACGTCTTCGGGAGCGTTTCTTCCCAAGCTCAATTAAATTGTAACCCTCACGGCTTTTCGGCTTTGGAAATGTAGTAGGGTCTTGATTCATTATCGATTTCAGGCTGTGTACCATCAACTGTGTACCATTAACTGTAGCAACCCCTGGCTGATACACCCAGGGTGTGGGATTAGCGAGTTACTAAAGCCGGGTGTGGCTGACGCTTTAGTGGATTACAGACAACCTGCACCCCTCATACACGGACAAACACAGAGGTGTCAATGGCACACTCATTAGCTACGTCCCCACCCCTGCTACCCAGAATCGAACTGACACCAAATTAGCAGCAACAACTTCGATAGGGTGATAGGGTGAGCTACGGAGATGGGCCACCACCACTTAAATGCTCAGGTCTGTCAAGTCTCGGGAATCTCTCACTCAGGTCTGAATCGAGATGCTGGGCCAGAGTCTCATTTTCAGTAAGACCAGTTCTTAGGGGAAAGGACAGGAGAACACTTGGGCAAGGATGAAGAATCACAAATTTGCGTGATGCCTATCACAACATGGGCCTTAGAGTCTGACTAGAGGCTGTGAGATTTAAAGGTGTTTTGGACCTTTTTATCAACCTGCTTTGTAAGTGACAGCCTGTAGACAAGGGCTTATGAACAACAGGCTATTTAAACTCTGCCCACCCTCCATTTTCACTCTTTCTTTCCTTTCTTCCTGTTTTCCCACCCTTAGTGGAGGTTTGCTATGCAGCCCAGGACGGACTCCTACTCTCTAGCCTCCTGCCTCAGGTTCCCAAGGGGCTGGGATTATAGGTGTGCACCACCGAACCTGGCTTCTCTTTTCACGTCTAAGGGAGAGTTGCAAGAGGGGAAATAACCAAAAACCCTAAGTCAAAAGGATATAAGTGGATTTTAAAGTTGACAAATCTAGTGTGAAATTTCTGGAGACCTGGGGAAGTGGAGGGGTGAGTTTGGTGTGGAAGGCCTGAGCCAAGTGTGAGTTCAGAGAGACATGGGTTAGTATGTACAGAAACCAGGTAAAAAAAAATTTAGTGCTGCAGGTTTGATTTGAAAACTGCTAGTGACAGTCATGACCTGATAGATGTTTATCTGTAAAAGGCTACAATTTATCATACTTGGTCAGACTTCAAGGTAGGTGAAGAAGGCCCGGGAAGTCTTCTGAGGGAAAATTCTGCAGCAAAAATTTTTTCTTTAAAGTTAGATGGAAAGAGAAACCCCAAACCAGTATGCAGAGGTAATTAATGTTTATGCAAATGAATCACTAACCAAGAAAACAAGGAAAATAAAAGGAACAAAATGAATTTTAATGGACTGGTGCTTTAAGCATGCCAACAGACAACACACCACTAGAGACAAACATCAAAAGCAAATCACAGTGCTATGATCAAACAGTGGGTACATGTGAATACACCCCCTCCCACCCCTACCCCATGTTGCTTCTTTTTAGCAATTAGTCCAGAGTGCTTAGTGGCTGGGCACATCTGATACGTAAATCAGGAAGTGAACATGAATGCAACATGACAACTAGTAGCACAGAAAAAACCTGATTGGTTTCCAAAGTGCATGAAGCAACACTATTTTCAAGTTCATTAACTTGAGTCTCTGCGTTATCAGAAGAATGAAATGGCTTTTTCTTCTTCCAATACAATCCAATTAATTAAAAATCTGTTCTGGCAAGCTACAATTAAAAAATCTAGATAAAAATAGGCATGAGAGCAAATGCTAAAAACACTGTAGCACTTCTCATGTGCTTATTTTTTTGTCTTCTGAATATAAAAAACATTAAAATTGGTCATTAGTCCTGATGATATAAAATTTAAACACACATAAACATATATATATATGGAAACATCACATATATACATATAGGTAAATGAGACATGTAATGTAATTTGGGGCCATAAACATGTATTGGAGTCCCCAATGACCAAAAGAAAAGCATTTTTCCCCCTAAAATCAATTTGGGTGTACTTTAAGGCAGAGACCCAGTAACGGTGCACACCACCCCAGAACATAAGAAGCTTGGCATCTATCTATATACCCATCTACAGTCGTAAGTAGATAGATATGTACATAGAGATAAGGAAAAACAAACAAGATGCTACATGATGTTATCCTGACAAAAGAAAAAAAAAGACATGCATCATGAAATGAAAAGACAATGAGACTTAACTCATGGAGAACACATATCAAAACAGGTTTCTAATTCCACTAAGACATCTAAATATGGCAAATGAGCAAGTGAATATCTCACAAGGCTTTGATGTAATATGGATTTTGTTTTGATCGGTACCAGGAAATCACTTCTTTCATTATTCCTAAGGGAAAGGATTTCTGTTAAAACATTTTCAGTTCCCGTTAGTGGCCTGCTACATGTCATCCTACAAGACTCCTTATTAAAGAACTCCACAACAAGTCTGGAAAAATTAATGAATCGGGAGATCCATCTGACATGTACGACAGAGTGTTGTCTACAAAGATGTGAAAGTAACCTCTACAGCCAGGAAGCATGCTCGTGCTCCTAGGCAAGGTCCATCAAGTTCAAGTCATCAGGATGAACCAGAATGGCTTTTGCTCCATTTGTCTGGGAAATCAAAACAGTTTGACACCCCAGGTCAATGACAGAGTGCAGCGGCCTGGAAGCCTGGCTCGCAGTCTTCCAAAGCATGCTGAGAACTGCTGTCATCTGCCATGTTCTGAGTCTGGGCAGGGCTGGTCGTGACCAGAACAGAGACAGCAGCAGTCAGCAGGCGACTGATCCCCACAAGGCAGCTACGACATCTGCTGCAAGGAGACCTGCCTCTCTTGGTTCAGGACTTGGCAGAATAAAGTAAGAAACGAACTGGTTTGTAAAAAGTAACAAGTGACCCAAGGGTCTTACAACTTTTGCAGTTCTGTACCTAAAATTAAAACAGCTTCCCCAAGGGGTCCAACCTCCTTTTCTGGGTCACTGTCTATGAATGAATGCACATTTCATGGAATGTTCAGCTGACTCTAGGGTTTAATCTTAGTACTGAATGTCTTCCTTCTAGACCAGTCTTGCTAGTTACTAGTACACTACTGCAGGTTAATAATATCTGAAAACACGGTAGTACCTACAGCATGATACTGTGCCCTGTTAGTATAACTGGATGTGCCATACCTGTTAGATTCTAGTTTTCTTCTTCATTATGCTGTAATCTCATTTAATTTCAATTACTCAAGTAAGAGTTTCGCTGTAAAATCTTAATAAAGTAAAAAGCTCACAATAAATAAACAAAAAATAAGTATGCTGCTTTAAGGCAATGAGCATTCATCAGTTAAGAGACTCAAAAAACATGAATTAAATGCAAACAAATATGAAACCAAGGAAGGTTATGAATTATGAAAGTTTTAACATTTTGGATGAAGTGAAAACCAGAGTCAAAACCAACAGGATTTGAAAGAGTGGCTCTTGACAAATGGAAGTGAACTTCATAGTCCAGACCATGGCTGGTCACTGGCTGTCCGTCTGCTATTAAAGTTTTTGTAGTTTTGGTAGGTTTGAGAGCGGTAACTAACCCGTGGCGATCCTTGCTCAGCCGGCAAACCGTTCTGGGAAACTTGCTCCCCTTTTGAAGTATCCCTGTTAAGTAGGTGGGGGTGGGGGTGGGGGTGGGGAGACGACAGAAAGGACAGAAGAGGGGTGGGGGAGGAAGGGAAGAGAAGAGAGAAAAGCATAAGCAATCTTCTTTCACATGATGTAATGCTTTTTAAAAGCTTGGAATTTCCAAGTGCTTCTAAAACTCCAGATAGCTAGGCTGTATGAATGCTCCCTCTCCTGCCCTACCAAACAAGGTGGCGGGAGAGGTTTTTATGGAGCTTTTACAACCAGAGAACACTTTCTGCCTTTGTGAAAAGTCATTCAGAACTTTCAGAGCATCACCACAGAATAGCTGGCTTGAAATCCAGGTGACTGACTGCATCCACTGAATGACATGGAAATCGTGAGCATGTGTGTGTGCACGTGTGTGCTGCCTGTAGGCACAGGTGTTTGTGTTGTAGGAAGAGCACCGTGTACATTCTGCTTCATAGCTATGTGCCTGTGCACAAGTCAGTGTCCTCAGACGTTACCCACGGGTGACTTATGGACTCCTGCGTGCCACAGAATAACAGGAGGCACATGCCAGGCCTGGCGAGGTGAGGCTTTGAAAAGAGGCTCCACAAAGCTCACCTGCCAGCCTCTTATACTGCCTGACTCACCACTGCTGCTGGGACTCTGTTTCCTCGGAAACCTTCGTGCTCGGCTCCGGAGAAGGCGGCCTCCTCTTCCTCTCCTCTTCCTCTTGCTGTCTGCGCACTTCCAGTAACTCCAACTGCAGGAGACCATGATAACACTCAGCAGAGGCACAGACCCTGCTGCTTTTAAAGAACTTGGCAGGGGAGCCAAGAAGGCCTCTGTCTAGTGTTCTACCCTGCCACACAACTGGACAACTTGAACGAAGTGCTAACAGAAGGGCCATCAGTTCACAGGAAGCAGAGCTGTAGCCTAAAACCGCGGGCAGCAGAGGGCTGGCAAAAGGCTTGTGAGTTGTCTGTGTGACCCCTGGGAACGGGAGTTTTACTTCTAAATGAAATCTATGTCAATCTCAACTTAGCTGAGGAGGAAAGGATCTGGACCCGGGAGACAGGGGAGCCTAAGCTGGATTTTACATAAGAGCGCAGATAAAATTTTAATACCATCACCTAAAAGTGATTGAGAAATGGTAAATACACATACCAATTGCCCAAAACGAGCCTCATCTTACTGACATGGTCTAATTCAAAAAAGGGAAAAACAAACAAAACAAAATCCAAGTTCAGGTAAACACAAAGATGGAACTAGACATTTTTGAACAAGCCACTGTGTGATAGGATTGTGTTCTGCTCACACTCCAAAAACATGCACAAAGTCACTGAACAGTCCACATGAAATATAAAGTAAGCCATTTCATGAGCAAAATGCTTATACAAAATACTCTGTTGTAACACAAAAGTATAGAGATATGTGTTAAATCCCCAGAACTATAGAAACTGGAAAGAAAAACATGATTTTTATACATTTGCAAAGAATCCATTTTCTACCTGGAGTCCAAGTGTCTGGGGAAAAGAAACACAAGTGCACAAGTGCAATTCTCAATCCTGTACGCTGGCAGATGGTACCATCAGGAAGACGGGAGGGTTTATAGTAGCCCAGGACTAAAATTGTTTTGATGGCAATTCTAATCCTGAAATTCTGAAAGCGAATTAAAGGCCAAGTCCCCTGTAGACTAGATTCTTGGGACATAGGAGGAAAAGCAAATGAAGAGAGAAAAACATCACCACGAAGTTCCCAGCCAGAAGCCACTAAAAGTGATCCTAAACCTAAGTGGCTAGATGACTGAGGCAGAGAGCTCTGGACCCTCTACACACCCTGTTCCAAGTGGCAAAGATTTCAAGAAGATCCTCGCAAACAGGCCACTTACTGTTGTCAGCCTTTCCAGGGCAGAGAACCTCTCATCCCAGGTTGCTGCAGACTTTTCAAATGCCTCGTGGCGCTTGATGAGCTTCTCCACCTCGTCCACACTTTGGCCAATTTCCCGGCTGGATAGGTATGGCTCCTGTCCGAGCAGCCAGGCCTCGGCCACGCTGGCATCCCTTGAGAACTGATGGACCTCCAAAACTGCACAAGGTACCAAGAATGAGTGTGTGCCGATGCGGGGCCACCTGGCACTGCCGCCCTCTGGTGGCAGCTACGTGCACAAGAAATTTACAGTCTACTGGGTCTTGGCACTGTTCAACATAAATGCAGTACGAGCCACACATGCAATTTTAACTCTTCCAGCAGCCATGTTAGGAAGAGTAAAAACAGGTGAGATTAATTTTAATAAGATGTTTAACCCAAAACAGCACGTTAAAAGTACGGTTAGTAAACACCTGCTTGAATTGGGCTACTTTTGATGTTCGTCCCTATTATGAGCTGCTACACCCACTATTATATATTATACATTATAACCGTGGTGAGGACTCACACATTGTTTTTAAAATGAGGAGAAAAAGTCATTTATCGCAGAGGATCATCACAAGGAATAAATACAGGAATATATTTTAAAACCCTTAGAACATGCCTACTTCACTATAACTGAGCAGATTTTAGCTTTTATTTTCCTACCGACCTCCCATTAAGAACACCAACTTTCAACATTCTTCATTGTGAAACAAAAATTCTTCTTGAAAATAATGGCCTTCTCTCTGTACTCTCCCAGAGGGATGCTGAAAAGTCATCTGCATGTTTTCCTGAAGAACAGCCAGATCCTACTCACAACACTGAGACTAATCATGGGTGAAAAACAACAAATATGTCCCACAGAAGTCCTATAAAAATATATTTGGCATGAAATGGGCCACTAAGCAAGAAGCATTACACTTCAAAAAATCATCAAGTGTTATATCAGTGAGAAAGGAAAATAAACTTTCATGCTTTCCGTGGACTGCTAAAAAAACAGAAAGATGAATGAAATACATCCTTACTCAGTCTTAACCATTCCCATCGGTCTTCCCACTTATCAATCATTTCTTTTCTCTTTTCTGTCAATTGCAGTAGTTTCTCTTTGATCTGCATGAAAAAAAAAGAACGCCAGGGACATCTTAATAGAAAGTACAACATCCTCTTTGTTTTTTTCTCTGATGGGTCACTTCATACAAGAAAAATTTATTTTCTGTAGAGACAAGCACTAAGCTAAGAAGTACCTCTCCAGTCTGTCCTGGGAGGGGAGAGGAGAAGAGAGGAGGCCACTTTGTGGTGAGGAAACCAAGGATTCACTGGGCTCCAGGATGCAGCAAATACATTCACAACAGAGGGACAGTAAGAGGGCAGAGCCCTGGGCTCGCTGGAAAGACATCTGTTTCCAGAAAGGGACGTATACAGTGAATTTACTTTTTATTTCCTAACCAGAATATGCAACCAGGGCTGGGGATTTAGCTCAGTGGTTCCAGCATCTGCCTGGCAAGTGCAAGGCCCCAAGTTTGATCACCAGTACCACATACTACAATGCTTGAAGGCTCAAGCCTATAATCCCAGCACTTGGGAGGCAGAGGCAGGAGGACTGCTGCGAGGTTGAGGCTAGCTAGCCAGGGCTACACAGTCAGTTCAGGACCACCCTGAACTACAAAGTGAGACCCTGTCTCAAAATAACAAAAAAGCAGAATATGCAACCATTCACCCGAAAACAAGGTTACCCAGGACATAAGCAACAGAGAAGTCAACCAGAGGAGTACTAGAGGAGGAGGCAATGAGAGGCTATTTTTCAACCTGGGGCCCTTCAATTTGTCTTTTGTGCCTTGAAGTTACTGGCTCTGAGCCTAGTCTTGTGTAACTGTCTTAGTCGAGGCAGGCAGGGAAGAAACAAGGAGTTTTGAAATACACTATCTAAGTACGCGTATAGGAATGCATCTAGAGATGATGTACAGTGCATTTGAGGATATAACTAATTCATGTACCACTGTGCCATTTTATACAAGGCATTTAAGCATCTGTGGATTCTGATACTCGCGGGGCTCTGAAATATCCCCTGTGGATGATGAAGGACAACTTCATGAATCTGCATGTGTCAGGTGCAGATACACAGAACCAAGTCATTTTACATCTTAATAGCAGGGCATCTGTCCCATGGCCCCAAAGCAAAGCGGCATCCTACCTCCTCGGATGCATAGTGTTTTCTTGCCAGCAGGGACTTCCCGAGTTCAATGCAGGTTGTGAAACTGTCATTACGAGCATCGATTTCAGCTTTAATGCCTTGATGATTATTCATTAGTAGTTCTACAGAAGATACATCCCTAAAATTAAACCAAAGCATCTTTAGGAAACCCAACTTTTCAAATAAAAGGGTAGGTTTCTAAACACATAACTGATCTGAAGGAAACTATCTGGTGGCTACTTATCTTTTCAGGGCTGATTTCTACTCAAAGATCAGCCTGGACTCCTGGGGTGTGGGTGGGGGTGGTTTCAAATACAGCATAATTCAAGACTGGCTCTCAACCAACAAGTCTTGAAAAAGGCTCCTCTTGGGTGGGTAGGGATATGGGTAAAAATGAGAATTAACTTGTGTCATATACTGGTACAAATTCCCCAATGTTATACGTGATTTTGAGATGTATATAAATTGCACCAATAAAGAATTCAATTAAAATAAAAAAAAAAGAAAAAGGCTCCTCTTGTTTTTGCATCTGTGCTCAAATAACTTAAAATGGTTAGTAGGTGTGTGTGTGTGTGTGTGTGTGTGTGTACACAAGAAAATTAATGGATTTCTCTTCAAACTTTTACCTTCAAATGCAATTCAGAAGGCTCATGTCAAGATAATACAGAGGCAGGGACAGTTACTCCAAGCCACTGGCTTCTCTAGGCTCAGGACATGTGTCCCCCAAAAGCAGCAGTGTCTCTGTACCCAGACACGAAGAGACACAGAAAGGGAGTCAGCTCAAGAAATACACACTAGTTTTTCTGGGATCTACTCATGGATCAAAACCTCCTGACCTTGGCCCAGGGAATACAGCTGCTTTTAAAATGTATTGATGGAAAATCTTTCTTCTATTATGGGACAGTTAATGTCTCAATTATGGCAAGGTCAGGAGCTGGCTGGCTATGTATCTGCTTGTTCATCTGTCAACTTCTCACTACTCTGTGTGAAACAAAGACAAATGGAATACAGAAAATATTACATAATAGCCCCCACCGTTAAAATTGAGGGCAAGTGACACTTTTGCTAATGTGTATAAAAAAAAGAGGGACTTTTAATCCAATAAAGATATAGAAAAAGAACTCAGAAACTCCTCTCAGTTCAAAGATGAGGCAGTTGTGCTCTAAGTATGCGGCTGCTTGAAGCACAGGGTCCACATATGGGCCGTGCAGGAGACAACGTAAGCAGCAGAAGCCTCCCCCAGACCAAGTGAACCCCGAGCTCAGGAGTGCTACCTTGGCTTCTCTTGGGCTTCAATCTGCCGGATCACATCTTCCATCCAGAGCATGAGGTCACGAACCATGCTGAAGAAGCGGAACTTGTCCCCTGTGTCCACCAGCCGTACCCTGCGGCCTTCACAGGCATCCAGCAGGGACTTCCAGGCTTCCAGGACCTCGTTCTCGCGCTTCTGGATGTCGTCGGCCTTGTCTCCCGCATAAGCTGCCTGGAGACGGGCTGCATCCTCCTGCAGCTGCCTCACCTGCGGAGCCCCGGGGAGTATGAGCCAAGCCCCAGAACTGCAGCCTTCTTTCACCACCCCTCCTTCCTCATCCCACTTACAAACCGAAGGGCACACTGGATCCGAACAGGCCCATGCCCCTGAGGAGTGTTCAACTACATTAAACTCTGTGCACATAATAAAGGGAATTAATTCTACAGGAACACAAGAGCAGAAGAGCTGAGGAAAGGCCTCCTGGAGTTAGGCCTTGGGATACGAGATGGTACCAATGGCCTGGCACAGCGACACTCTCCTGTAATCCTAGCACTTGGGAAGCTGAGGCAGGAGGATTGCAGTGAGTTTGAGTACAGTCTGAACTGCGTAGCAAGACTGTCTCAACCCCTGAATGGACACAACTAAGTATCATTCGTGTAAAGATAATTATTTTTTAAAATCATGAACTGCTGTGAAGAACACATTTTTCTGTCAGAGTTCTCTCAACTGGACATTTACATTTAGAAAGTACAAAAATGTAGCATCCAACGTAGCTGATAGAATTCACTGATGAAGGTAAAATCTGGACTAGCCAAATTTCCACAAAAACTTTGCATAATCAAAAATTAATGGCAACGGGGCTGGGTAGCTCAGTGGCTCGCCATTGCCTGGCAAGTGTGAAGTCCTGAGTTTGGTCCTCTATAACCACACACCACAATGCCATGCTTGTAATCTCAGCCCTTGGGACATAGAAGCAGGAGGATGGCTGTGAGTTCAAGGCCAGCCTGGGCTACACAGTGAGTTCAGGGTCAGCTTGAACTACAAAAGTAAGAGCCTGTCTCAAAAAAAAAAAAAAAAAAAAAAAAAAAAAAAAAAAAAAAAAAAAAAAAAAAA
>PVIC010012889.1:0-22752 GCA_004025085.1 Thryonomys swinderianus | reverse complement strand
AGCTTTTCAGCTAAGATAGTCACAAAAAGAAAAGACTGACAACAAACCAACACAAAAATTGGCATAAAAAAAATGAACGAGGGCCAGAGATTTAGCTCAGTGGTTCCGGCACCTGCCTCACAAGCCCAAGGCCCTGAGTTTGATCCTGGTAAACACATACAATGTTGGGCATGGTGACTCATGCCCACCAGCAATCAATACCACATACCACAGTGCGGGGCATGGTGGCTCACACCTGTAATCCCAGCACTTGGGAGGCAGAGACAGGAGGATTGCTGAGTTTGAGGCTTGCCTGGGCTACATAGTAAGCTCAGGGCAAGCCTGAACTACAAAGCGAGACCCTGTCTCACCAAAAAAAAAAAAAAAAAAAAAAAAAAGAACGAGACTAGCAACTACAAATGGGCCTTAAACAGAAAAAGATGCTACAAACTGATACTGTAATTTGTCATGTATTTTTTGTTATGTATCATCAAGTCTGATAGATTTGTCAGTGAACTGATTTCTGACAGAAGTGTAGCAAGGCTTAGCTCATATGAGCAATATCCACCAAAATTATACACACAAGTATTTTTCTGATTTTATGGTCCCATTTTTGGGAATTTATCCCACATGCATCTGCATATTTTGCACACTAGAGCATAGGCCACACAAGCAAAAAGATTAAAAATAAGGCAAATCCTCACCAGTGAGGGACTGGTTAAATGATACTATATCCAATAAGAGGATTCTATGCAGTCATGAAAAAAATATGCATATGAAGTTCTCCACGATGATAAATGGGAAAAGCAACACAGACGACGTGCATGGAATTTTAACTTTTGTGTAAAAAGGGGGAAAAAATAAAAAATTTTGGAGATGGTGTATGCCTTTCAAACAGAAAACAGTAACTGCAGTATTCTGTGATTTATTTTTTTCCTGAGAAATTATTTAGAAAGTTAATCCCCAGGCTGGAGGGTTAGCTCAGTGGTTCAGGCGCCTGCCTCGCAAGGGCAAGGTCCTGAGTTCGATCCCAGGTAACCATATACAATGCTAGGCGTGGAGACTCACGCCCACCAGCAATCAATGCCACATACCACAGTGCCAGGCATGGTGGCTCATGCCTGTAATCCCAGCACTTGGGAGGCAGAGACAGGAGGAGGATTGCTGAGTTCGAGGCTTGCCTGGGCTACATAGTGAGCTCAGAGCCAGCCTGAACTACAAAGTGAGACCCTGTCTCAAAAAAAAAAAAAAAAAACCCCAAAAAAAACAAGAAAAAAGAATTAAGCTGAGGAGGGAAGACAGTGGCAATCAAGGCAGTCCCTCTAAAGAGCAAACCTTGGAGTACCAAAGCACATTGAGGCTGACGCACTCAAATGAGTCTTCTCGGGCCTAATCTGGGATGTTTCTGTATATAAAGCCAAGCTTACTCATTTTCAGTGTCTGTGGCTATTAAGATGGCAGAGCTGACTAGCTACAATATAACATATGTCCCACAAAATACTTACTATCTGACCTTTAACAGGTCATGTTTGCCAATCCTCACATTAGTCAACATATTTAAATCCTCACATTAGTCAACATATTTATTAGACCAGAACAAAACTCAGATAATCAGAACTGAGTATCTTTAATAAAACTTGTCTCTTCTCTAGGAACATGAAAATTAAGGGAAAAAATACAATTTACTTTTTAACTAAAAGGCCAAAGACTCAACAGGAAACCACAGAGATTAGAGAGAAAACTAGAGAATGATCACACCAGATTCTTACTGTTGTATTGTTATTACTTTGTTAAAGATATTTTAAACAAAATCTTAGTGGTAGCCACTTTCTCCTGGAGAAAAGACCAGGCATATGAAAATGTAAGAACACTGTTTCTTCTCTTTTGGAATGGTTGATGGAAAATTATAAGGCATTGTTTTGGAAATTATTATGGAAGGGTATACTAACATTATACAAACTCATTCTGAGGCCTGTAACTTGTGAATGTTTGGGTGCACCACTTATTTATTTACTTTTAATCATGGGGATGTTCAGCTAACAACGTTTGAAAATGTGGCGAACTTAGAACTTTGGGGGTCCAAACATCTCTCTCAAATGCAGTGTTGAGTGTATGTGTGTATTTAATCGAGCAAACCCTTAAGACATATTTTGAGGAGCCAAGGAAGAGAGACTCTCAGAGGTGCGCAATGACGCTCTGCAGAGAACCCCCCACTCCCCACCCCCAGGAGCTCCCCACCCACCTGAGTGCCAAGAGCCTGGATGTCATGCTCAAAGGTGGTGTGCATACGCTGTAAGGTCTCCACGGTGTTTTGATCTCTCCCAAGCTCCTCAGGGAGTTTCTTGTGTTTGTCTTGGATGCGCCCAAAGATCTCCTTGGCGTCATGGTAGAACTTATGCAGTTCGTAGGAGGCAGCGAGAATCTGTGTTCTCGTGTCAATGAGCTCCAGGAGGTCTGCCCAGGCTTCGTTGAGGCCGTCCTTCCACTCAGCGATGGTGGCGGCATCTGAATGGCCAGAGTTGATGAGCTCATCTGCCATGTGATTGACAGTGTCCACACGCTCCTGACCAATGTTCCCCGTGTCTCGAGCAAATTCCCGGAATCGTTCTTGCAACATCTGAAATGCACATGCATGTAAAGAAATCAGTGAGACCACTGTGAACACTTTTCTCTGGGGTCACATGTGGGGCATTTGGAAAGGAACTGTGTCAGAGCAGGACACAGCAAGTAATGTGCATGGCTTAGCAACAGATCTCAGCCCAAAGCCTCTAACTGAATCTCCTCCTCACTCGTATGCAGAGGAATGTACTGCCCCCCATCTCTGTGGAGAGTGCACACGCAGAAAGTGCAGCCCGCCCACGTCAAAGTCACCCAGTGAAAAGCCATGCTGACAGTAACCCATGACCTGACTCGGGTCAGGGTATTTTATCTACTCAGAGATGAAGAATGCAAATGGCCTTCGACACCACAGCCCACTCCACAACCATTCGTGCTCTGCCCGAAGTACTTGCCGTGACATGCTCATAGTCCTGCCCCAGTTCGTGGGACCCTGCGACCACCTCCCTCTCGGCAATCCACTGCTCCAGGTCGTCCACCTCACGGTTAAGCTGGAATAACCTGTGCCTCTCATCCAGCTTGCCTCTCCTCTCTTCAGCGAGGTCCTTCAGGCCAGCATACAGCTTATCCACTTTGGACTGCCGCATGCTGATGCGCTCACTATGAGGGGAGCAGTGGGGAAAACAAATGAGATGGAGGTAACAAGAGTTTATTACATCTTATTACATCCTTAAGGAACCTTCTAGTTAAGCTATTCAGCCTGAAAAATAAAACTCTGAAGTCAGACCTCAATTTCAAATAATGAAGAACTAGTATGTGAACCAAACAGTAATTCAGGAAAGGGACCCTAACTCTGCATATGTCAGCTCTGCCAGTCAGCATTTCCTTCTATGTTAAAACTTGATGCAAGATTCTAGCTGCCAGAGAAATGATACTCAGCAGTCTGGCACACCCCGGATCCCACCTTCTCTGGCCTGAGTAAGTGCTCTTCCCTTCCTGCTCATGCTTCATGGGTTCTGGCCTGCTGTCAGGAGACTGAATTCTCCAACCTTCAGTTTCTTCCCTGAATGACAGTCTTATAACAGGAGACCAGAGACATGGACTAGCTGGTGCCTATCCCTGGAGATCAGCAAGGCTTTCTTTTGGGAATACGATCATGAACACCTTAGGGACTCACACACCAACACAGGCACCTAATCTCCCCTGACCTGCCCTGGTTGAATGCACAAAGCCAGTTCTGTTCGAAGTCATGAAAGGAAGTTACACAGAAAGCCTGAAATGACTGCTCTTGAAGTTAACACAGAAACCTACTACGCTCATTGTGGGCACCACATAGCTACCTTGTCCCCAACCCTCAAGGTGTTTGGACCACTTGAGTATGAGTTAGAAGGTGACAGTATTTTATTCTTTCTGGGAGCCTTTTTAAAAATAAGTCCATGTATCTGTGTCTACTATTCTTCTTTTTCTTAAATTGGGTTTATTGGTACATTTACTATTCTTCTTTAAATTAGTAACTGTTCTCCAATATGGGAGACTTTTCCAACCCAGCATAGTACTCTGATTACTTTATTTGTGTAAATCAACTGGTACCTTTGGTTTTTGTTTCGAGAGGCAGGGTCTCCCTATATAGTCCAGATCAGACTTGAACTTCCTGTGCCATCTGCTGGCCTACAGCATGCATCTTCCTGCCTCACTCTCCCACGTGCTGGGTTTACATGTATGTGCCTCAATGCCTAGCTTCTAACAGGTACTTGTGACTCAGGACACACTTTCCATAGGACACTGGACATGTTTAGTCCACAAGAGCAACGTCCAATCTAATGGTTTACCCTTCGTATTCACTATAAGCTACCAGGAGGTCTGTTTTAAAAATGTTTCCTAAAGATCCACATTACCATTAATTTTAAGATACTGTTGGTTTCTTCTTTTGGGTTGGTTAGTAAGAGATCTTTACTGAAAAATCCTCCACCTGGCATCATCCTTACTGTGGCACTCACCTTTCAGGATGGCTATCAGCCACAAGGGCCCGACTGGTTTTGGAGAGCTGATGTACTGTCTCTGCATAGTCCTCTACAGCTTGTTCCAAAATTTGGTGCTTCTTCAACATGGAGACAGCACTCTGCTCATCCTAAAAGGAAAGGGGCTGTCACAACCACAGCCAGCTCTGTCCTGAGATTGCACCTTCAAGGGTGACAGACTAGCCACACAGTGGGCAGGAGGAAGACTATCCGAAAACAACACACCACAAGTGTGACAGGGACAGTGAACACAGAAGCATTCGGAGAACATAAGCATGGACTGGACCTCAGCAGATCACTGTCAAAGGGCGCGTGATGATGCAGAGTGCCGGAGGACCCTGTGAGAGACAGTCCAGCTCTGGCAGAGCGGGTGCTTCCTGGCTGGCTGAACGCCAATGTATCCAGTGTATACCTGCCAGCATTCTGGAAGGTCTCTTTCGACCAGTCACAAAACCCATCTCATATGTTGTAAAGGTTACAAGTAATTCCAAAAAGGAGCCTAGTGAATTACTGCTTTCAAAAAAAAAGTGAATTAACTTGCGTCGTATATTGGTACAAATTCCCCGATGTTATGTGTGATTGTGAGATGTATATAAATTGTACCAATAAAGAATTAAAATTAAAAAAAAAAGTGACAGGAGGAATCTTAATGACAGACCATAATTCAGGCCAGGCTGACCTCAAAAATCACAGCCATCTCCCTGTCTCCAGCTCCTGAGTGCTGGGATCACAGGCATCTACTACCACACCTGCCTTTATACAACCAAGAAAATCTATCCAGGGGAAACAGCAGCCAGAATTTAGACACCTGTACGCACTGTAATGGTCCCTTGCTGGTTAAAGGCCATAGGTGAAATATCTCACAAAAACTGATGTATTAGCAAAAAACAAGTTCAAGGCTGAGACTGAGGCTCTTCTGCAGCACATTCCTACTTCCTCTCAGGGAGGGCGGGGACTCTCACCTTGGCCTTCTCCTCAGACATCATGTACAGCTCCTGCTCGCTCATCCACGCCTCGGCCTCGGCTGCATCAAAGTAGTACTGCTGGGCCTTGTGCGCCTCCTCCAGCCGCCGGTGGCGCTTCTCCGTCTCCTCGCTCAGGAGGCCCCACAGCTGCTTGAGGTCGGCGAGCCTCTGTCGGATGGCCTCGGCACTGAGGCTGCTGCTGTCGGTGACGATGTTTTGGCTCCTCTCAAAGATGTCATCAATGCGAGGCTGGTGCCCCTGGATTTCTTTCTGGAGGGTCTGCGGTGGGACAGCAAATGCACACGGTGCCTTGCTAAGTGGCCATGACCCACTGCAAGGTCAGGGTGAAGCCGCAAGCTCCAAAGCCCTCTCATTTTCTCTGCTTGGGATTCAGAGCAATTATCTGTTAAGGCTGCACTAGCCAGAGCAGCAACACTTACCTGATTCTTCTTTATTAACAGCTGCACGGTCTGGAGGTTGTGGCCGTGGTCTGTGGATGTTGCCAAAGGCATCCTTTCACCAACCCACAACTGGAAATAATGGTAAAGAAGGGGTCAGGAGCAAACAGAACCACCAATATATGGCAGAAACAAAAACAGCGGAGGACGGCAAGGGGCCAGTTTCAGAGAGGAAGTGTGCCTCAGCTCTGTTCAGGGGTATAAGCTGACCTGCACCCTTCCTCTCAGATGTGTGCTGAGTCTTCAAACTTCACCTCTATGTCAGACTCACTGTAAATCCTTGTGGTTATTTTTATTTTTTTGTACTGAGGACGGAGTCAGGACCTTGTGTTTGCCAGGCAGGCACTGTATCACTGAACTAACTTTGTGGTTACTTTTTTTTTTTGAGACAGGGTCTCCCTTTGTAGTTCAGGCGGGCCCTGAACTCACTATGTAGCCCAGGCAAGCCTCGAACTCACAGAAATCCTCCTGCCTCTGCCTCCTCAGTGCTGGGATTATAGGCGTGAGTCACCACACCCAGCATTATGGTATGTGGTTAGCGGGATCGAAATATGGACCTTGCACTTGCAAGGCAGACACTGGAACCACTGAGCTAAATCCCTAGCCCATTTGTGGTTACTTTTAAAAGCACTCCTCTAGAGACATTAAAACTTGGGAGTTTATTTAGAAAATCAGTGAGGACAAAGGAGGTGCATTTTGTACAGAAAGTGAAGAAATCCCGAAGTGCAGATTGTGGGCTGCAAGAGCTCAGCTCACCAATGTGGCCCAAGGTGAGCACGGCAGTGCAGACAGTGTCTACTCACAATCTCATCCTCCACGTCCCTGTTGAACTGATGGATCTCTTTGGAGGCCAGCAGGTTGTGCTTCCTTTCATTCAAGGGCTCCAGGAGCTCCATGAACTTGGTCTGCACCGTGAGGCGCTTGCTGTCCACTTCGTCAGTGCTCTTCCCCTCCTGACTCAGTGCCTGGGCTTGGCTCTGGAGTTCCTCTATCTCCTTCTTCCGGACCTCCATCTGATTCTCCAGCATCTGAGGACACAAGACAGGGCAGCTCATGTCAGAGCCAGAGAGGACACAAACTGATATGAACTGTGTTTTGTGCACTGGGCAAAATGGAACACTGAAGAATAAATCTGAACTTACACACAGCGCAGAGCTGAGGAACGGTTCTAAAACCGAACAAAGTATCAGTTAGTAACCCAGCTCATCAGCTAATGTTTAAAATATCCCTTTCTAGGATTTTAAAGCATGAAGTTAACCTAGCAACTTTTGAAGACTAGAAGAACTAATTATGGGAAATTAACAGTCTTTGCTTTTCCAGAAGCCAATCTGACTGTTACAAAGGAACTACTGAAGGGTTCAATTCTTTTAGGCAGGAAGATAATAAACCTGCCCTTCCATTCTTCAGTGAAAAGGCAGACTATGGTTATACTGGACAATCAAGAGGAATATATATTAGGTTTTTATTTATATGAATAAAATGGGCAAAAGTGAAAGCAGAGGCATCTTGCTTAGAAATCTTCACACTGGGAAGACCAAATGCTGTCAGCTCAGAGACAGGGATCCACATCTGGGAACAAACTAACTCCCTCTCCCTGGAAGAGAAAGTAAGTGACTCAATGACCAAAAACCCCTTGTGAAAAATTTCTTAATGGACAAAAACTTGAAGAGTAACCAACTCATTTGTGTCACTTTGGATGAAGACGGCAGCCCAAGCATGTGACCAGAAGAACCTTTACTGACTGGTTCTAAGTAGAACTGCTGGGCCTTGGGTGGTTAAAGGCTGCAAAGCCCGTCGGGAGCCCATGGAGTATCTGGCATGGACTTGCTTTCTTGGCACTACTGTTATCTCATTAATTTAAGTTCAATTTATTTGCTCTGAAGACTTTTATTATCTATAAAATATCTTTAATTAAGATGTCACCTAGTAAGACATTATACAGCAAAAGGGAAAAAAAATAATTACTTTCACTTACATAAAGCACAGAACTGTATGACATTTTTACTCAACTAACAAATGGTGGTATGATCTACCTACTGAGGAGATAATAAGAAAAACTACTTCCACACAGAAGAACTCAACACTTCTACTACTACCAGCTTCCCAGCCGACTCTGGAAACACTCCACGGTGCTGTCAGAGCACCTTGCTGGACTCTAAAATCCCCCTGTATGGCAAGGGAAATCAGGATGAGGACGACTGGGCTGAAGGAGGCTTCTGGGCTACTTGCCTGTTGCTTTTTCAGCAGGATGTTGACACTGGTAAGGTCTTTGCCATAGTCATCAGATTGAATCTGACTCTCCAGGCCATGCAGCCATTTGTCTAGATCTGCACAGCTCTGGGTGAAAAGTTCAGCCTTGTTTGCATCAAAGAGCCGCTGGGCCTTGGTCTGGGTGGTGGATTCAAGGACTTCCCACATTTTATGTAAACCAGTGAGTTTCTCTTTCACCACAGCTTCTGTCTCTGGCTTTTCTGAAATGAGCTGCATTCCTTCCTGGAAAACATAAATCATACAGTTACAAATACACAATTGCGGTTTGTAGAGAATAAAATGTCATTGTGAAAAACAAACTCAAGATGTTTGTTCTGTAATTTACTCATTCATTCAACACACAAGTCTTTCCAATTGAAGTGACCGTTCAATAGCATCAACAACGGCCTCATCTACACACTGTATAGGTTTCCCAGGAGTTCAGAAATAGGTGATACAAATTTACAGTTTCCACAAGAGCAAGGACGTATTTAATGCTAAGGACTTATGATTGTATTCCCATCATTCCATGGCCAAAAGTCCACATACAGCACTTACTTTAACCCTTCAGAGCTGAAGACAAGTAGTAGAGTGGTACTTGCTTGTAATTCCAGCTACCTGGCGGGGTGAGGGGGAGGACTACAAGTCTGAGGTCACCCCAGGCAACTTTCTGAGACCCAGTCTCAAAGGACTGGGATGTAGGGCAAGGGAGAGTGCTTGCTTAGCACGTTTGAAGCTTTAGGCTCAACTTCTAGTACTACGGAAAATTGTTTTAAAAGTGCCTTACACAGGGCCGGAGGGTTAGTTTAGTGGTTCTGGAGCCTACCTCGCAAGCACAAGGTCCTGAGTTCAATCCCCGGTAACCACATACAATGCTGGGTGTGGAGACTCACACCCACCAGCAATCAATGCCACATACCACAGTGCTGGGCGTGGTGGCTCAGGCCTGTAATCCCAGCACTCGGGAGGCAGAGACAGGAGGATTGCTGAGTTCGAAGCTTGCCTAGGCTACATAGTGAGCTCAGAGCCAGTTCGAACTACAAAGCGAGACGCTGTCTCAAAAAAAAAAAAAAAGTGCCTTACACAATACAAAATTTAAGGGAGAAGAAAGAGGGTAGGGAACTGAAACATCTCAGTTATCGGCACAGAATTCACAGTGCAGAAATTATAACCTATAATAATTATTTCAGTGCCTGGAATGTAGTAGTCAAGTAAGGAAAGTAGGGAAAATTTGAAACTTAAGTGTTTTGAAATTCTGCACATCTGAGAAAGCTGGTCAAATGGGAACAAGCGACTCTGACCAAGGCAAGGAAGAGAGCATGGAGGTTCCACCCTGCAGCAGCAGAGGACAGCAACAGCAGGGACCAATGCCTACTACTGAGTGGAAGCCAAACCACGCATTCTATACCAACTGGCTGGATTTCTGGACTTTCTCCCTTCCTGGCTGAAGCCAGGACCTCGTAGGTAGAAGACATGTTGCTCCTGTCTGAATAGCTTTCATAAATAATCCGGTAAGACTCAAACATGTTGGAAAGCATCCTAAATACAAAGCTCATCTTCGCCACAAACCAAGAAGTGGAAATGGGGCCATCATCAGACATTTTAACTCACCTTCTCAATTTTGTCAAGCCATTCTTTGTTGGATGCAAGTTCTGCCATGAATGCTTGATGTTTTAACCATTTACTGTGCAGGTTTCTGGCTTCATCATAGGACATGTCCTGGGCTGTAAGCATCTTTTCATTGATCCAGAGAGACAGCTATGGAAAAAACATCAGAAAGATTTCAGAGGTTATAATCACAGACATCAGCCTGGCTTCCTGCCTGGAAAGGATTGTGCTTCTGTCATGCTATGCACATTGTACATCTTTTTTTTTTTTTGAGACAGGGTCTCGCTTTGTAGTTCAGGCTGGCCCTCAGCTCACTATGTAGCCCAGGCAAGCCTTGAACTCACGAATCCTCCTGTCTCTGCCTCCAGAGTGCTGGGATTACAGGCGTGAGCCACCACGCCTAACACTGTGGTATGTGGTGCTGATTGCCGGTTGATTGCTGGTGGGCGTGAGTCACCACACCCAGCATTGTATGTGATTACTGGGATCCAACTCAGGACCTTGCGCTTGCAAGGCAGGCGCCAGAACCACTGAGCTAAATCTCCGGCCCCCCACATTGTACATCTTCATGCCAAGAGATAATCAAGTATTTAAACTTACAACTCAGACCCATCATGACAGATGTCCATCACCAAGGAGCTTCAACTTTGTTCAAACTGAACATCTACTATTAAACATAGAAGTGCTGAACAAATTTTCCAACGATATATAACAGTTTCAAATAACTTTCCTGCAAAGGGTTGTGTTTAAAATTCTGTTTAGCCAGGCGTGGTGGCTCACGCCTGTAATCCCAGCACTAGGGAGGCAGAGGCAGGAGGATTGCTGAGTTCGAGGCTTGCCTGGACTACATAGCGAGCTCAGAGCCAGCCTGAACTACAAAGCGAGACCGTCTCAAAAAAAAAAAAAAAAAAAAATTCTGTTTAAACACTCCAAGTCAAAACTTTTATTTTCTTCCAAATACCTGTCTTAGCTCTACCAACTTAACCACGAATGATTCTCCTCATTTGGCGGTCTTTTTTAGTTTTTTCAAGTACAACAATGAAACAAAACAAAAAACAAGTCTACTAATTCATCCACATAAAACCCCACTTTATGGGAACACATGTGGGAAAGCCAAAGAGCATAAATAACTTGTTCACTGTAGGACTGTGGCAACAAAGATGCCTTTTCTATATTTTTAATTTCTTTTTTTCCATAGACTCTAGTTCTCTAAAGAATCTTCCATTCAGACCAAGATCACTTCACAGGACTTGATTCTGAGACCCATCTTGGGTACTTAGAACTCCACTCTTCAAAGGTGCACAAAGCCTGCTAGGTGCTGAAGACCAAAGGGGCTCTCCCAAGATGGCTGAGGTTGGAGTCAGCCGAGAACCGGCTCTGACCCACCTCTTCCCTGGGCTTGTCTGCTGGCTCAGCTTTTGCTTGTTCCCATCTGTCTATAAGTGGCTGGACCAGAGTCCTTATTTCTACCCATTCATGGCATTACCCCAGGGAGAGCTCTGTCACCCCAGCAAGAAATACACAAAGGAACACAGAGCTGGCGAGGTCAGAAACAGAGAGATGTCAGCAGGGACCATGGCCCCTTCCCTTGTGACTACAGAAGCCCAATTTGTGCTAGTCACAAGTTTGGACCTAAACATCATCATTGTTCTACCTCCCGATGTAAGTCCTTACCGAAATGATACTCACTCACACTGACTGCTGCTGGTAAAGGATTTCCTACAAACACCTGTGACAACCAAAGGTCTGTTCTCTAGAAATGGTGTCAGGGAAGCACTGAGTGGACAGGAGCACTCCTGGCTTGCTGAGCAGTTGAACTCAGGCACCAACCCTACCTTTCTCTAGCTGCTCACTGTGAAGAACAGTAGGAAGCAAGCTTGAAAATAAAAGGTAGCAAGACCTTTGGCGTCACTCTTTACTGAGGTGAAACTAGTAAATCTCATAAAGCCATATGTAGTCAAAGACCACTGATCTGTCACATAATAATAACAGATCTCTTACTTTAAAAGAATTACCCATTTTTCAGTTATCTAAGTACAGTGGACCCTCAAGTTACGACCAGACTGACATAAAAACAACCTGGGTTAGTTAGGCAGATGGAATTGTCTGCCTCTTGTGATCTATACTATACCATGTACCCAGGGAAACACCCAGATTTCAGCTGTAATGATCTGGTTATAACCAGCCCTTGGGAACCATATTCAAGGGTCCATTGTAGCCCAAATCTTAAGAGTAAGGCCATTCATTTGATCTAAGAAAAAAAAAAATTAAAAGGAACCTGAATGATAAGTTTGTCTGTATATTCCACACAATAGAAGGCATTTATTTATTCAAAGTGCCAAGAACATTCACATATTCTTTCTATTCATAACCACCTGCCCAAGAAGGATTAAAAAAAAAAAGGCACAAGGGGCCGGAGATTTAGCTCAGTGGTTCTGGCGCCTGTCTCGCAAGTGCAAGGTCCTGAGTTCGATCCCGGTAACCACATACAATGCTGGGTGTGGTGACTCACACCTACCAGCAATCTATACCACATACCACAGTGTCGGGCGTGGTGGCTCAAGTTTGTAATCCCAGCACTCTGGAGGCAGAGACAGGAGGATTGCTGAGTTCGAAGCTTGCCTGGGCTACACAGTGAGCTCAGGACCAGCCTGAACTACAAAGGGAGACCCTGTCTCAAAAAAAAAAAAACTGCCCAGACACTATGACTGTACTAACTTTTAAGGGAACTCGTGGAAAGGGAGGCAGAACAAGGGAAGTAAGATAAAGCCCGTGACTCAGCAGAGTAGTTAGAATTGCAAAACATCTTTTGGACATAAAAGAAGCCCAACCCAGGTTTTCCTGCCTGTTGTGAGGGAAGATCAGGCAGGAGTGAGTCCTCAGGGAGGCCTGACAGTCACTGGGCATCAGCCAAGGAGCGTGCAGAGGGAACCTGTGTACCTGGGGTGCTCATGTGCACAAAGAGGCAACAGAGATCAAAAGACTCATTAAGACCGACCATTTCCTGTGGTTCCACTGGGAAGGACAATTACTTTATCTACTAACTTTTCCTTCGTCCTTCTATTTATACATATGCAGTCTTGAGACTAGAAAACAGAAGACTAGATATTTCTAATATAAGCAGATGTCTCTAATCATGCATTCCTTGGCATTCCTGGGCATTCTCTTTTCAAATTTAGCTTAGGTTTTACCAGGAAAAATTTCACTCTATTTACTTCCTCTTTTTTTTTTTTTTTTTTGTGGTACTGGGGATTGAACTTTGGCCCTTGTGCTTCCACAGTAGGTGTGGTATCACTTAAGCTAAATCCCTGGCCTATTTACCTCTTCTTTAAAAGCAGGAAAGGATCAGGGCCTGGGGTTAAAAGGCATCTGCCTGCAGACACCTAATCTCTTTAATTCTTTTCAGCACAAAGAGGCAACTGGCACCTACTGACTGCAGCACACAGGCAAGGTTCAATAGCGCACATCAGGTCCCACTCTCTCTCTCTGTAGCTCCCACCCAGGGCTGTGGGTGCTTCTGCCAGTCAGCATCCTGTTCAAATGCGTTATTCATGTTCACAAGGCACTAGTGTCTTAAGACTCACTGCCTGATGCCACACAAATCCCCCAGAGACCCAGTTTTGTCACTGTGTTATTTAAAGCTGACAGACCATGAGCTACATAGTTTAGAGACTTTTCTTTTTAACCTTTGGTTGTTAGAATACATTGCAAGATTAACTGTAATTACAAGCATGAAGGATGGCTTCTGTCACAGACAACCTCCTGTAGCAGTCATTACAGCCATATTTAAAAGACAGCTACATACCTGCATACAAAGTATAATGATGTGATTGTATTTTTAGCAGGAGACCTGATCCTGCCCCCAGGCCTCTCACTCTCAAGGGCCTGAACTTTTTGTGGATCTTCCTCACCCCATTTTTGATGCCAAGGGTTATTTATTCTAAGGTGGGCCTCTTGAGCTGAACCCCCCAGCCCCAAGGGTATTTATTCTAATAAACCAAGAAAGACTGAGCACTACCACTGTGCTTTGGCAGATAGAGAAATATGACATGCTCATGAACTCACATATATGTAGTCAGCTAGACTTCTCCAACTAGCTTGTAGAGATCCTATAATGTTTTGGCTAACTTTAGTTTTCAAAGTTGGTTTATGTATGTTCCAGGGAGAATGAAGAAGTATGAGAACCATCACATGAATACCGTATTTAAAACTAGTGTTTGAAATCAGGATTAGTGTTCTTGGCATATGAAACATATATTTAGGGAGTCTGAAAAGTAGATACTATAAGATCATAAATGAGTAAAACCTAGTTTGTAGTTTATACTTTTAAAATATCTGCTTCTTACTTGGGAGCCAATTTTAGTTCCTTTTAGTTCTCTCCTCCTATGCTGTATCATTTAAATCAATCTCGCTTTAAAGAGTTAAAACAGCACTCAATGTTTTTTAAGATGCAGAGCATTTCTGAATATCACTGCCCAACACATTTCCATCACTGCACTCATGAATAGGGTCCATGTATGTGTTGTCTAATACGCTAGCCATCAGTCATCTATGGCAACTGATGACTTAAAATATAATGTGATGGAGGAATTATGTTCCTAATTTTAATTTAAAATGAAATAGGTACCTATGGCGAATGGCTGCTGCAATGGACTGTTCAGTCCTACTGTATAATCTTCTACATTAGGCAGCTTATAGGTTGGAGAACTGACAAAGTGCCTTATCTTGCCTTTTGCAAACCAAAAGGTGATATAAATTTCTGGCCTCATTAATTTTGTAATTCAAAGGGCTCCTAGAGCCACACAATGGCTGGCTAGTGTTGAAAACCAAGAAGGGAAAAGAATGAAGGACAACATACCTCTTGACAATCCTGCAGGAATTTCTGAAGATCTCGGTTATCTTTTAGCCTCATTAGAAGTTCACTAGCTGCCTCACGATTCTTCCTATGTCTGTTGAAGTAATAACAACAATAATTTTAAAAGAAAGAATATAAAATTTACCAGTCAACTTCTCCCCTTGGGTTTTTTTTTTTTTTTTTTTTTGAGACAGGGTCTTGCTTTGTGGTTCAGGTGGGCCCTGAGCTCAGTATGTAGCCCAGGCAAGCCTCGAACTCAGCAATCCTCCTGCCTCTGCCTCCCGCATGCTGGGATTACAGGCATGAGTTACTATGCCTGGTACTGTTATACGTGGTTACCAGGGATTGAACTCAGCACCTTGTACTTACTAGGCAGGTGCTGGAACCACTGAACTTAATCTCCAGGCTCCTCCACCCCAGTTTCTATATATGCCAAAAAGTTTGCTCACGATTCCTAATTATGTGAAGGAGGCAAGATGAACAAGAGGATTTTTTTTTTTTTAAGACAGGGTCTCACTTTGTAGTTCAGGCTGGCCCTGAGTTCACTATGTAGCCCAGGCAAGCCTCGAACTCAGCAATCCTGTTTTTGCCTCCTGAATGCTGGGATTACAGGCGTGAGCCACCATGCCCAGCACTGTGGTACGTGGTATTGATTGCTGGTGGACGTAAGTCACCATGCCCAGCATTGTTTGTGGTTCTGGGGGATCCAATTCGGGACCTTGTACTTAAGAGGCAGGTGCTGGAACCACTGAGCTAATCTCTGGCCCCCAAGAGGATTTTTAGTAGTCTTTAAATGAACAAACCATGGTGCAAGAGAGATCCAAACAACCATCTAAGCTACACAACAGGCCAATAACACAGGAAAATGATCTGCATTTTCTAATCTAGTGCTAGGAAAAAAAATCTAAGCATGTACTCTACTTATGTCCCCATTTTACGCACTGTGGAAAAATTAAAAACCTCTCTTTCAGGAACTCATAACTGGTTGATATGCACAAGGCTAAAAAATATATATATAATCATATAATTCACTTTGAACAAATGTTTCCTGACTCCCATTTCACTAAAACTCATGAAAGATAATCTAGGAATGAAAAATTTTTGACCTGAGATTATACAATGACTCCATCCCATTCTTTTTTTTTTTTTTTTTTGAGACAAGAGTCTCCCTTTATAGTTCAGGCTGGCCCTGAGCTCACTATGTAACCCAGGCAATTCTGGAACTCAGCAATCCTCCTGTCTCTGCCTCCTGAGTGCTGGGATTACAGGCGTGAGCCACCACGCTTGGCATTGTATGTGGTTACTGGGATTGAACGCAGGACCTTGCGCTTGCGAGGCAGGTGCCAGAACCACTGAGCTAAATCTCCAGCCCTCCATCCCATTCTTAACTACTAGGAAAAGGCAACTAATGTTTAATGAGTCACCTGTGGTTGCTGACAAATTCTTTCATGCCTCAATGATGCAGGTCTGCATAAACCTGTGTATAAGCCAGGAAAATGACCCCGACCACAAAGGAGAGCCACCCTGTTCTGCAGGCCAAGAAGCTACTGCCGTGACTCCATTTCCCTGGCATTCCTGTATAACCTATGCAAGCAAGAAGCCTCAGCCATAGTATTAAGAAAAGCAAAGAATAGCATGCAGACAGGGAGTTGGGCTGTCACTTTTGCCTCAAGGCCCTGGGGGAGGATCATCCTCCATCTCCGCAGCCCCTGAGTAGGGCGATCAGGAGGAATGCCACCTCAGGTTCTCCACAAGCAGAGGGAGGACAGCTCAGCGACACGCACTGCTGACTGAGGTGAACACTCCTCCCCTGGAGAGAGAAGGATCTTACAGTGACCCCGCGGGCTGCACAGGCCCTCAGCAAATCCTGAGGGGACAGCTACGATCAGCACAGCGGTTAATGTCTGTCTAGGGAAGGTACCTGAAAAATCCCCCTGGTCCTCTGGCTACTGTAGGAGCCTGGGCTATAGTACTTTGGGACTGTTGTAAATGGAGATAACATGGAGATGATATAATATGATGCTGGATGCACAAAGGAATTTTTAACCAACTCTTTTAAGTTGAAGGAGATGCTATATTCCAGGAAAGGAAACTTAACATGCTTATGCTATCTACGCAAAATTCAAACAGAATAATACTATTTAATACTAAATGAAAAGTTAATACATATTTATGCTACAAAACTTTAAGGCACAATTTAGAAAGAAAATGCTAACCCAGCATGTCCTAGAAACTGGATTAAAATAGTTTTCCCTCAAAATTTTAGCCTTCATTACAATAAAAAATAATAAAGGCCACTTTGTTACTGCCATCTTTCATCAGAAACTAAAAAATAAAGTAAGGTTTTAATGAATTTAGACTAAAGGAAATTAATCTTCTAAAAACATAGCGGGTAAGGAATGCCAAGAAAAGTTCTTAAAGTCTTATACTTCAAATTCCAGTCCTACTTCTAGGTAGGCTTAAGAAAACGAAGCAAATCTTCTGGAAAAAGATTAACTGAGGTAGAGTTAGTGATGAAAGGCAGGAGTCCTACTTTTACGTGAACAACCTGAATGACATTCAGTTTCCTTCAGCGTAGCACCTTGTGGAAAATCCGCAATGGCGAGGAAGACTCACAGGCACTAGCAGTTACAACAGGACCCTCGAAGTTTATAAAAACCAGACAACTTCAAACACTATCTAAAAAAGTTTCTTAAGAGAGAACCAGAAAGAATTGGATGTATTTCTCACAAAATCAAATCTCATGCATGCCCAGGAAGATCTCTGTGTCTAGACGTTCTTTCTTTTATAATGAGAACATGAACAAGGCACGAGCAGGCTAGCAGGTGAAGGATCCAAATGACACTGTCCTGCGAGGGGGCGTAAAGATGGCCTGTGCATCCTTTAAGGAATCGAACAGCTCTGCAGCTCGTGGAGACTACTGCCAACATAGTCAACAGTCAAAAGAAGTGTGGTCCAACAGTTCACCACTGGAAGTTTACAACAGGAAGTTTTCTCGCAGTGGGATCACAAACTCAGTTACAGGGAAGGACCTCCTAAAATATAGCTGTACTTCCCAGTCCTGAGAGTGCCTCCTGGGGCAAGAATCACTTGCTTTGTTTCTCTCTCTCACCTCCTGCTCCTATAACAAGACTCAAAAACTCCCATGAAGCAGATGCCAAGCATAACCCAGCTTCCTCTGAAGAATAAAACTTGGGCACTGGAGTCGAACAGTTTACAAATTGTGGTATTTTTTTCCCCTTGTGAGATGGGGCTTTACTTTACAAGGCTGGATACTGTTCTGTTGTTCTCCGAGGGCTGTATTGTGGTTTGAATTTTCCTTTTAGCCAGAAGCCCAATCCCGGGGGCAGACTGTTGGGAGAGCGTCTCAGAGAGGAAGGTGAATGTGGCCTGGGCTGAGAAATGTCTAGCTCTCGGGGACTCATGGGGTGACACACCATGTGTCAACAAAACAGCATGCTTATACCAGATTGCTTTTCGGCATTCTGGGTTGTGTAAGGATCAGCTTAACTTCTTAGTTTTCTTCTGTGGGTACCTGTGGACTCTCAGAAAGCCATGCACTGGGCACTTACTTTCCATGTGGGTAGATGAAATTTTGCCATGTGCCCACTGGGAAACTTCCACCCACAGCCACCAGCACTTCTGGCCACAAAACTCCCTTCAGAACCTCAGAAAGCTGTACCTGTCATCAATGGAGTCCACCTTCTCCTGGATACGATCCGAGTTGATGTTCCCATCGCTCACCAGCCTCCGGCCCGTCTCCACCACAGCATTGATCTTTTCCTCGTTGGCATCCATGGTGGTCATGAAGTCCTCCTGCTTTTTAATAGCTGCTTCTGCTCCTTCCAGGGTGGTGGGCATTTCAGTATGAGCCAAAACATACTCCTTATTTTACAGAAGGAAATAAAATCACAGCAGGATGAAGTATTAATAACAACATTTTCACATGTTTTACATGTCCATGCAACATAGTTCCCAGCAACTGATTCACTGTACTTATAAAAAATAATCTATTCAATCATACAATTAAAAGATCGGGGGCAAAAAACTGCAGTGGTATACCATAAATGACTAAATTTCCCTACGCAGTTAAGTGCTCTAATCTTCCACCAAGGGAAAGTACCTGAAGACTTGTCTCTCAGCTGGACAGGTCCTCCTTTACTCATAAAGGCAACGGGAGAAATCAACAAGTCCCATTTCGTGACTATATTCAGATGGTTCTGTGGGCTCTGCCTTGTTTCCTCAGGTGAATCCTTGCTCTACCCTTTAAATTTCACTACTACCTACCATTTAATTAAATTTATTTAATTAAATACCCCTTAAATTTCAAATACTACCTACCATTAAATTAAAACATTCTGGGGTTACACTATGAACATTAGATATTCTCAATGTAACTAAAAATGGAACCATACTTTGTAAGCAAAACAGCTTTTTTGGAAATCTTTAACTCCTGTCCCCGACATGGTGATGGATTTCAATGCTTAAGAGGCAGGGGGAAAAAAAAAATCTTTCTCTGCATTACCCATCTAAGGTCACACAGGCATAAGTTAAGTTCCCCTGGCCAAAAGTTTCAATGTGCAGCCAGGGCCCACGGTATTGGAGGCATTAGGGCGACAGCACATGTTACCTGGTTGTTAAGAAAGGCTTCGGCTTGTTTTGTGTCCCTAAGGAACTGCTGGTAGGCATGTGACTGAGAGAGGAGATTCTGCCTGTTCTCCCACATTTTGTGAAGCTCATTCCATCCAGTGTCCAAGGCCTGCAGCCGCTGCCGCAGAAACATGTACTGGGCATCGGTCTGGCCCTGGGTGACCATCTCGCCCATGTCCCGCATCTTCTGATAGTCCTCCTCGTAGTTATCGATCTCATTTTTGATGTTCTCGTGTTGCGTGAGGAGCTTCTCCGCTTCAGTCAGGGTATTGGGCATGTCCTCTGAGGCGATGGCTGTCTGGGTCCTGGAGAGCCACGACTGGAAGTCGTCCAAATCTCGCAGGAACTGCTGCAGCTTGCTGGCCTCTCCCAGGGAGGCCTCCCGGTTCTTCAGGGTGGTCTTCATCTCCTCCCAGACATCGCTGATCTCAGCCAGCCGGGACAGGATGGCCTGAGCCTGGTCCGGGTGCTCAGACTCGAGCTTCTCTGCCTCCTTCTGCAGGTCACTCAGCTTCGCCTCGATGGCCACCAAGTCTCTCTCCATGCCAGTCAGCTTGCGCTGCAGGGCCATGACGCCAGCCAGGTCGTTGCCCAAGTCCTGGGTGGACTCGATAACCTTGGTCTTCTCCCGAATCCACGATTTGGTTTCGTTGCACTCGAGGTGGTAGTTCTGGATGCTCAAAGCAGACAGAAGAGCATCTTTCTTCCTGTCCACCAGTTCTCTGAACTGGCTCCACCTGTGAGCACAGGGGAGAGCAGTGTGAAAAAGGCTGACTCCACCACCAAATACTCAAATGAATAGCGATGGCTAAAGCTGGACATCTTTTTTCCCTCCGTCTTTGCTTTGACTAACTGCTCTCTGGAAAAATCATCTAAACAAATGAACACCGAACATTATGGACACGGCTCAGGGATGCAACATAATCCAGAGAAGGTACAAAGTGCTCCATCACGAGCAGTTACAGCCCATCTGTCCCAGAGTCCTTTAAGTCAGGTCTGTCGCATACACTGCTCATTCCAATCTGTTCCTAAGAACACTTCCCCAAAATCAAAGGCTGTCGCTACCTTTAGAACTGAGGCCAACCGTCCACCCAACCAACCACTAAATGTGTTTGGTTCAACTGAAAGATAAGATCAGAACAAAGGTCTGCCCTGACAGTTAGGACTTTCACTGGCCAACGTGCAAGTCTCAAACATGCCAGGATCCTCTTTTAGAAATCACTTTCAAGGGACAGCACAGGGTGTCACCTTTTGTGCCTTTCACTACACTAGTACAAGCCACACCAAAGTCTAACTGGGATACAGGGAGGAGTAGATGTTAGGCTGACTCAGTTTGTCCCTGTCCCAACCTGAATGCCACCCACACCCCACCTGACAGCCACTTCCTGTAACATAAAAAGGAAGATGTGAGGAAAGGCAGATGCCAATGGGATGACATCAGTGGCACAATGTCAGTGACCCCGTCCAGGAGTTCCTGACACCATGGCTCAGGGACCGAGCCCCACGTGGGCAGCAAACTCAGTGCTGGCCTCACACTCACCTCGTGTTGAGTTTGTCCTGCTGGGCTTTGATTTCCTTCTCACTGGGGTGGCCACTGTGCATGAGCTGACGTGCAATTTGGTTTACCACAGCGACCCGGGAAGCCTGGTTGTTCATTTCTGGCTCTAGGCTCTCGAATCTGCAATGGTAATTCAACACAACGGTCACCTCTGTGGCTGCTGGTGGTCCTAAGGTGGGGGGCAACACCCCGGTTCCAAGCAGGAACCCTGCTCACCTGTGCTGGATGACTTCCAAGTCTTCCAGCTTCTCAGGGATCTGCATATTGTTGAGCCACTGCTCCTTCTCATCAATCCAGAGCTCACAGGCATCAGCCTCACTGAACATCTTGTACAGGGCGAGGGTGTCCTGCAGCGCCTGCTTCCTCAGCCGGGTCAGCTCTGCCACCTCCTTGTAGCGCTCCTCGATGCCTGACAGCCTGCCCCTCACATCGGGAGACTCTGCGTGCTCCTGGGGGAGGGCGCTAGCTTGCTCGTGCAGCGAGTCGATGGTGGGCCTGTAGTTGGTGATCTCTTCTGCCACATCCTTGTGTTTTTTGACCAGGGACTGCGTGGAGTACTCGTCGTGGCCCACATCGTTGCTGGAGACTATCTTGAGGATGTCCAGCATCCAGGCATCAATGTCGTCAGCATCGGCCTGGAACTGGTGCAGCAGCGAGGCCTCCTCCAGGCGCTTCTTCCGGATGGCTGAGAGCTGCTCCAGGTTGGCCCACTGCTCCCGAATGTAAATGATCCGCTCGCGGATCTTTTCGGATCCAAAGTGCTCCTCCGCGATCATGTCTTCTCCTTCTTTGATGGCCTGCTCAAAGTGGCCACTGCGGCCGCTCATCTCATCCTCAAATGCCCGGTGCTTGCTGAGCAGGCGCATGACACTGGTCAGGTCTTTCCCGTAATCGTCGGAAGAGAGGATCTTCTCCTTTTCCCGTATCCAGCCTTCTTCTTCTGCCATCTCCCAGAAGAACTTCCAGAGGCGACGGGACTCTTCCAGACGAGCCCGACGTTCGGCTGCCAGCTGGCACAGCTCTTGATAGCAGAACTCCATGTGGGCCACGCGGTCTCGGATCACCTGGGGGTCACAGGGCTTGTAGCCTGTTCAACACCAAGGAAGATGACTGTTTGCTAAGCGGTTACACAGGCTCCTGCTCATTTACAGGAGGGCTCACACCTCATTCCTCAGTGGCTGGGGCATGGGGGGGCCAGCGGGTACCCTCTAAGTCCTAACTGGAAAGGAGCAGGGGTGATGACACACATAATCCATTAGGCTCAACCACAGACAAAGCGATCACTTACAAATCAAGAACGCACATGAATTATATGAAAGATGAATGTTTCTAAAAACATAAGCTGCAAAGCCAAAACCTTCTGAACTTTCGCTAAGGATGCGACTGAGCATGGAAGCCACAAACTGCTGAAGCAGCCACCTTAGGTTGTCAGCACATGTTGTTACCAAGTGCGGTACACTGAGCTTCAATATCAAACATCAAACTGCTCAGCATCAAGTATTCAAAGGGAAAGACGTGTCTGTTTCAGACACGAGACAGAGTTAAGCTATTTAGAAGGCCAGTCTTTTGCATCTAGTGACACAGAGATGGACCAATCCACCAGGAACTTACAACAGTATGCTTCAAAAGTCCCAGTGTCATGCAAACTTATTATTTACGGAGATGGATCACTGGTGTTCAGGAGGTAAGGCTTGGAATGGACCCTTCTTACCTTCTTCATCTGTTGCAAACTTCTGGGCAGAAGCATTGACCCCTCTCACTCGCTCTGCTTGGATCCCAATGTCTGCTTCAACCAGAGCATGCTTTTGTAACAGGTCTTCCACGCCGAGTAAGTGTTTGCCATAGTCTTGAGACA
>PVIC010012888.1:0-38939 GCA_004025085.1 Thryonomys swinderianus | reverse complement strand
GACATACCACAGTGCAGGGTGTGGAGGCTCATATCTGTAATCCCAGCACTTGGGAAGCAGAGGCAGGAGGATTGCTGAGTTTGAGGCTCGCATGGGCTACATAGTGAGCTGAGAGCCAGCCTGAACTACAAAGCAAGACCCTGACTCAAAAAAAAAAAAGCACAGAAATTGTGTATTGATAGCATAAGTTTGATGTTTTAATGCATGGGTCCATGAATTATTCTTTATGCCCTTTTGAATATCTTAACTAATACATAGAACATTTAGATTCCTATCAGTGCACTGAAAAAAATGGAACAAAGTCTTTTTCTTTGAAATGAATAAGCATTGCTTCTCTAGACAATTTGAATGCATATTCCTTCAACCTAAGACAAAGCTGTGCAAGAGAATAAACTCTAAGGGTTTTGTAATGTAAGTGTAGTATACTGCTAGTCCTAGGTGCTTATCACCCCTTGTATGTAATCCTAGGACCCCTAAGAAGTACTGAAAACTGGAAATTTGAAAAATACTTAATATGATAGCAAACCATATCTGATCTGATGTAAGTTTTCAATATGCATTTAGTGTTAATATTCAGAATTTTTGCTGTAGAAATAGTAATTACTAGATGCCACCTGAGAATTCTTAGTGGGCTAGTAAAGTACTGCACATATCAGATTACCTTTCTTTTTTTTTTTTTTTTTTTTTTGAGACAGGGTCTTGCTTTGTAGTTCAGGCTGGCTCCGAGCTCACTATGTAGCCCAGGCAAGCTTCGAACTCAGCAATCCTCCTGTCTCTGCCTCCCGAGTGCTGGGATGACAAGCGTGAGCCACCATGCCCGGCACTGTGGTATGTGGTATTGATTGTTGGTGGGCGTGAGTCTCCACGCCCAGCATTGTATGTGGTTACCGGGGATCGAAATCAGGACCTTTCGCTTGCGAGGCAGGTGCCGGAACCACTGAGCTAAACCTCTGACCCCAGATTACTTTTCTTAACACTGAGTCCTGAAGTTTACCTTGCTCCTGGGAATTGGGACAGCCTGTGCTGAGTGTGCTGTGTTCCTCAGTGCAATAGTGCCATATCATCATGACATCATTACTGTTAAGTGTGCTCATGTGACCAGTAGGCAAACTGACAGACATGTGTGGTCCTTAAATAAAGTTGTATTTTCTTACATAAATTAAATTTGAAGGATAGGGTGTCCTTGAGAACTAGGACATAATCATGCTTTGAGAAATCAAGGTTAACCAGGATGCTAAGAACTAAGAACAGTATTCTCAAAGTATTAAGTAGATCTATTTTATAATATTGTGTCACAAAACTCATGTAATTGATATTACCTGTAGAGTTCTTTTGCATTTACACTATTCTGTGACAGTAACACCAATAGTTAGATGAAAAACAGGTGTGGGCCAGGTTTGGAGGCTCACACCTATGATCCCAACACTGGAAGGCAGAGGCAGAAGGATTGCTGAGTTTGAGGCTTTCCTGGGCTACATAGTGAGCTCAGGGCCAGCCTGAACTACAAAGCGAGACCCTGTCGCAAAACAAAACAAAACAAAACACAGGTGTGGGTGTGTGGTTTGGTGTGCAGGCCCTTGGTTCAGTCCTGGTTCAGTCCCCAGTACAGGGTGAAGGGTGGGGGTCCATTTTCTCAAAGCCAGTTTTTTCACCCAAATTTATTTCTCCAGTTCTTCCTTTGGATCAGAAAAAAAAAATCCATAAAATTTTCACTACTCATATTTCAGCAATGCTTTTACAGTCCTAACCCCTACCTTATATAAAACATGGTTTTACTTTTTGTATGCTAAAATCAATATAGATTCTCTATACATTCAAAGAAAGTAAAAGGTCATTCATAATTCCAACACCCATTTTTTTTTTTTTTTTGAGACAGGGTCTCGCTTTGTAGTTTAGGCTGGCCCTGAGCTCACTATGTAGCCCAGGCAAGCCTCGAACTCAGTAATCCTCCTGTCTCTGCCTCCCGAGTGCTGGGATTACAGGTGTGAGCCACCATGCCTGGCTTTCCAACACCCATGTGTTTTGTTTTCGTTGAGTAGTTTGACCTTCCAAAAGGGGAATAGCTAAGGGATCTAAAATGGTCAGGATATGCTATATATATGTACCAATTATACTAAATGAGCAGAACTATTGTATTCCAAACATACACTAATAAAAAATGGGGATGTAGTCTACCTACTTTTTTGTCTTCCAGTGTTTTAGGCAGGGTTGTGAAGTTCTGTATTTTATACTTGTTATGAGAAGACAATAAAAATATTTTTGCAGAGACATTTTTTCATCCCCCCCATACACATGTAGACACATCCCCTTTTTTTCTTTTTTCTTTTTTTTTTTTTTCTGAAATTGCTGCCAGCAGGATGCCTTTGGAAAACTGCCCTGGCTGCTGAAAGTCAGGGCTTCACAACAAGCTCTGGCTCAAGTGGCTGCCAGCAGCCACAATCCTAGAGTCTCTGGTGCCAACCCAGCAAGCTCCTGGGACTACTGTTGCCAGGAGCTGCGGGACACCAAACTTTCTGGCCCTTTGCTTCCCCTGGCTGCACCAGGATGGGTGGTCTGTGTCCAGTATACACACTGGCCAGATGTGCACACAGTTCTTCATTTCTGTCTGGATTAGCTCTGCCTTATCTATGGCTAAACATACATAAGCCTGACTTAATAACCCCATGACCTTTTCTTGGCAGTGCCCATTTTTAAAGAGTTAAGATGACTTATGACCAGCAATTCTTTCCACCAAAAAAACAAAAACAAAAACAAAAACAAAACCCTTTTTTTTTCTTCTGTAGTTTCACATTCTCATCCTCTCCTCTACTTTCCCTTTGGTTGATTGAAGCCTTCAACTTCTAGATTCCAAACTAAGTTTGCCTTTCAGTTTGCTTCAGTTTGTTTTCAGAGCTCAATGTAAGCAGGACCTTTGTGTGTGATTTATGTAGAGCAAGCCTGGGCAGGCTTTGCACTGATGTGAACAGTCATGTGCTGTTGTGTACCTATAGCATGACTGTATGTGGAGGCCCAAAGTCAGGAGACCAGAGGAGAGAAGAAAGAGGAAAGAAGTAGAGCTGCTTTCTCATCCGTCAGCTTTCATTCCAATAGGTGCACTTTTGTATGTGTTTGTTACTGAGTTGCCCTCAGCACCCGGAACAGTGTTGTCTACCCTGTGGCAGGCCCTCATGTACTATTAACTGATTAGTAATTTAGTACTGAAAATGGGCTCAGTGCTGGGGATACAGTGGATGAAAGACCAGAATCCTGTCCTCAAGGAGATCTTAACAGGAAGAGAAGTCATGTAGACAGCTAATAAATGACAGGTAGTGACAGTTGAAGGAAAAGAATTGGGTGGCACAACAAATGCAATGGTGCTGCTTCGCTTACAGTGCTCAGAGAAGGCCCTTTTGAGGACAGGACATTTGCACTGAGTTCTGCAGGCTGAGAATGGGCTCGCTAAGTGGAAAGGCTCAGAGTGGGAGACTGAATTGCTGTGTTCCAGAAAGGAAAGGAGTTTAGTGTGTAGTCTGAGATTACCTTGGCTTAGAGGGGAAAGGTGACATGAGATTGAAAGGCAAGACAGACTAGCTGACACAAAACTGTGCTAAAAGTCTGGGTTTTTGCTGTGGTTATATGAGTCCATTTATTCTCTGAAATGTATAATTATCTACCAAGACTCATTCATTATACTTTATTTATGGCCCCACATCTGGTCCAGGTGAAATAACGAAGTGGAACATTTAAATTTTTACTCTGTCTTTTTAACTCCTAACAAGTAAGAAAACTGAAGCCAATGGAGGAATGCCAAGGAGTTCCAGGGAGCCAGAGTGCTTCACAGAGCGGATCAAAACAATTAAGGCCGTGTGGTATCCTAGGCAGTTTTCCTAATGCACATCTATTCTTTAGCATTCTACTTGGAAAACATGCTGCACATTAATATGTGTGTATCTTTGGGCTGAGGATTTAGCTCAGTAGTTCTGGGGTCTGCATTGCAAGCGCAGGTCCTGAGTTTGATTTTCGGTAACTACATACCACAATGCTGAGCATCGTGGCTCACGCCTGTAATCCCAGCACTCAGAAGGCAGAGGCAGGAGGATTGCTGAGTTCAAAGCTTGCCTGGGCTACATAGTGAGCTCAGGGCCAGCCTGAACTGCAAAGTGAGACCCTGTCTCAAAAAAAAAAAATTTATTTTTTTATTTTTGTGTGTGTATCTCAGAAATGACAAAGTTGAAATTGTCAAGTGGAAAGCCATGTAATGGAGACTTGCTCACAAAAGCTCTTAAGTAAGTAGAATGTATGGTTTTGCTTACAGAGCTTTATAAAGTGAACTGAGACCAGTTAAGCTTCACTACAGGAAGATAAAGTTTATTTGTAAATTTCTTATCTTTAAGCTGCTTTACCTTTGTTAGCTTTCATACCTTTGGAGGAAATAGAGAATTAATTGTTCTTGTTTGCTTACAGAGCTTACAAGACTTATTCCATTCTGCTTTTTATGTTAAACTTTTATAACTTTAATATTTGTTAATTAGTTTGTTGTAAGGATTAAATGAGATAATCTATGTTAAGATTGTTAACAGGGCTTAGAGCAGTGATGTCAAACCTCTTAGAGCTTTCAGTGATATGAACAGCCTATGCAGCACATGTGCTGTGGGTTTGCCATCACTGGTCTAGGGACTAGTAGGTGCTTAATAAGCACTTCTTGGTTTTGAATTAAATGTCATAGATGGTATCATAGTTTACTGACCAATTATATTCTTCTTGTGCTTTAATTTTTTTTCTTGGCTGTGTTTGGGTTTTAAATGTCAAAAATAGCAATTATTCTTTCTTTTTCTGGGTGCTGCTAGGATGAATTAAGTGAAGTTATTGATATTAAGAATCCAGATTTCACCCCTGCAGCTGAACGAAGGAATCAGCGTCTTGCTGCTGAGCAGGCTAAATTTGATCCTGATCATTATCTGTGAGTATTGAGGCTTTTGAGGATTAAATGATTTACTTGACATCTGTTCAAAATGTTTGAGTGTCTTTAACTGTACTGGACATGTAGATTTTCACTCCTAGAAATTATGGGTGGCTCAAATTATGGATGGCTTAATTGACATCAGAGGTAACTTATAAGTATGGTATCTCTGTGATCTTAATAAGTATTGCTCCTAGTATTTCTTCCAAGCAGCAGAGAACTAGTCTAATGTACTTTTTTGAGCTTTTTCTCACCAGGCTTGGAAACAAGACCAAATTTGTGAGATCACTTACATTCTCTTTAAGCAGATTTTTTGGTAATTAATACATAAATAGAAAAATGTTTCCGTTTCTTAAGATTTTTAATTTTGTTTTTCTTTTTTGAGATGGGGTCTCACTTTATAATTCTGGCTGCCCCTGAGCTCACTAGGTAGCCCAGGCAAGCCTGGAACTCAGCAATCCTGCCTCTGCCTCCTGAGTGCTGGGATTACAGGCTTGAGCCATCAAGACCGGCAAGATTTTGAATCTTACATGTGCTTAATTTCTGCTTATCTAGGATCTTTTAACACTTTCATCCACTATCACCTGTAATCAGTAATCTGTTTCAAATAATTGTCTTAATGTGGTAGATTTTATTTAGAATCTAATTTTGAGTTTTGCTGTATTTCCCATTTACATTATGTCTTTAGCTAGAATCTCTCTATGTGAAGGTTTATGTGCATAAGGATCTAATACTAATTAATGATTGCTTGAGAGTTTGTGATATCTCCTGCTGGCTGTGATAGTAGCACTTCTTCATATTGTCACCTGGCTTTTCTTGGTACATGGCTGTCCTAGGATTTGTGGAGAGTGGATATTGTAGATTGCTGTAGATATCTTTTCTTATTCTTCTCAAGCTCTGGTCCAGCAATTTCTAAATTGTTACATACGCAACTGTAGTCATCACTTCCCCTTCTATTTGTCAAGTGCTCTCGGCTTATCAAGTGCTCTCATGATGAATTCAGTTTTTATAACACATGAGGAAAGGAGGTTAAGGGACATGACCAAGGTCACACTAGTACTGAGCGACTAGGCCAGGCCCTGAAAAGAATCTTCACTTGTCATTTTGTATTTCCTTTTTATGTACACTATTTCAGTTTAACTGCTGTTGCTAGTGCGATTAACATTCTATCTCCTGTGACACAGTGGGATACTAATTGGAATGACGGAAATATATCTTGTGATGTGCAAATGGAATGAATGATAAATGGTTGAACTGTTCAACATCCTAAGGGAAGCTGGGTATGAGCAGGGTATGTTACGTTCTAGAGGACATCTGAAAGATTCAACTCCATTTACATTGCCATTTCTAATTACCTTTATCTATCCAATTGTGATTTTAAAGGTCCACTGAAGAGTAATTTGAAGAAACCTATTTAAAATTGGCTGAATATTTAAAGTGGAAATTTCATTGTCAGCAAATTTCTCAGTCTAGCATGAAACCAGAATGAGCTTTACAAGACTGACACTTTGAGTGGGAGGGAGCTTAATTAGAAGAACTGCCTATCTTCTAAAACTAGAAGAATAAGTTGATAGCTGGAGAGAATTAGAAAATTGAAATTTGTAGTTGGAAGTGTGTGATATTATAAGTAGCTCTTACTTTTTTTCTGTTTTTTCTGTTTCTTTATCCAGCAGTTCATTTTCTTTAAAAGTATGCATAACATGTTCTTTCCATTGCTCCAGGAGTAGTTCTTAGCAGGAGTGGCTTAAATTTTGTCATGGTCTAGGTCAGGAGAGCAGGTTTTTTGTGCCTTTTCATTTAGAAGTAAGACTTGGGCTAATTGTAATTTTTATGAAAATCATGGAACTATATCCCCACTCCTTTTTAGTTTTTTAATTTGGAGGCCAAGCCTCAATATGTTGTCCAGGGGAGCCTTGAACTTAGAATTCACCTGCTTCAAGCCCCGGAGTAACTGGGATTAGAGACATTTGCTGCTATAGCTGGCCATATACCATTATTTTCTATAATTGCCTGACTGACTCACTTAAATGTATTGGTACTAGGTAAAGCACCAAGTTCTTTTAAGTTTTTGTAAAACACTTTTTCACGCAGTGCTTCTTTAGTTAGTGCTTAACACAGTGGAAAAAAGGCTTACTTTAAATTCCTTATAATCTACCGTGCCGTAATCCATATGATTTATTATCTTACACATTTATATACCTGTAATATTCACATGTAATACTAATAAATATTACTTTAGTATAACGTGTTGGATATTTTAAACTGCTTGACCTGTCTTTATGAATCATGACTGTGATGTCAGAGTTTTGAGGACTGGATACTTACTGATTTTGACTTCAGCCTTATTAGATCACAGTGAGGTAAATTGATAGTAAAGAAAAGTCTAACATTTGAGTACAAGTGTAACAGACTTTGTATTATTACTGCTTTAAAATCCTTATTGTAAAACTGAATATAATTTATTTTGTTTTGCTATGTTTTGTAGCCCAGGACAGGGCTAGGCGTATAACAGATGACTCATACTCATTTATTGTTTTCATTATCCATTTCTTGTGACTTATAATTCCTTTTGGATGTCATTTTTACACTAAAATATGTTGACAACATCTTGAAGCATTCCTTTGTAATTGTTCTCTTTTGTGTTTCTCTGAAAGGGGTGGCTTATTTCCTCCCCCAGCTTTTTAAAAATGTTGGCATATTTTTCTAGTTAGCTAATTTACAAATTTTTGCCCATTTATTTAGAATTTAATCATCCTGCAACATTCTGTGAGAAAAGAAAAAGTACAAAATGATCATATCCATTTGGGATGCCATTTTAAGTTGTGATTATTTTTTGTTCTAAGTTTTTTTTTGTAGAAGATCTGCATCTTTTGTATCAGACTTCTAGACATGTTGAGTAGATCTGAGGACACAAGTAGTAGTTAGGAGGCTGGGGGAGGATCACATGCTTTAAGGATCATTTGTATTTAAAATGCCAAGCATAGGCAAAAAGCATAAAATGTCATAGAAGCACTTTTTGGTTTGTGCATTTATTTGTTCAGCTAGTACTCATCAGAATGAGCCATGTGCCAGGTGGTGCTGCTGACATCTGGGATACCGGGGTATGTACATTGGGTGTGTATACTCGCAAGGCTTATGTTCCAGTGAGGGCTAGGTAATGTGTCTGTTGTGATAAGGACTGTGAAGAAAAAGCAGATGGAAGGTTTAGAATGACTGGGTATCCACAGGCTCTTCTACTTCAGTGTGTTCACAATTGAGCTCATCATTTTACCTCTAATGTTGTCCCAACTTTTCTCACTTGGTTGCATGCCCCATTTTTCACCCCAGTCACCTATGTTAAATGTGGAGATTCATCTTTGACTTTTTTCTTATCCTGCACATTCAATTGGTCTGACATTGTACCATTTATCTCTGTATTATTTCTTCTACTTCATCTATTTCTGAGCCTCATCTGTGTCTGGCTTACTGTAGCTCCATCCTAACTGCTTAACTGAAATCTCTCCTGCCAGTTTTTTAAACCTGTCAACCATAAAACAACCAGTATGATGGCTGATGCTCATAGTTGGTGGTCCTTTGCTTAAAGCATAGGTCTCTCAGTCAGCATGATGTAGAAGGTTCTGTGATCTGGACCCTGTGTATCTCTGTTGCTTCACTTTTGTCACTCCTGCCCATTTTCTATACTATGGCTTTAGTGAAAGTTTGCATTTCTCTGTACCCTACTGCTTCTCATACATGACCTCTACTTCTGGTGTCCTTTTGCTGGCTAGTTCTTCTCTGGCCCTTTTACCTGAGTAAGTTTTTCTTAGCATTTGAGGCTGAACACATCATCTTCACAGACCTTCTCTGGTATTACCTGCCCCTCATGGAGCTTATGCTGTTTTTACCACATTTTCTTACAATGTTCTTATTTTTAACCATGGTTCCCATTAAGCTTATGGGTAGGAAATGGGTCTTATTAATCTTTTATCTCCTCCATAGTGCATGTAGTACATTCATTTGGTGCTTTTTGAATTAATTGTGTTTAAAATAATTTAATTTGGGGAATACAATATTTGTTGGTCTTAAATCTTATTCATGAAATTCTTATTTCATGGGCAGTGTAAAGAATAAGCCTTTGAAGTTTAAAATACTGTCATTGGATCAGTGAAATGTTATTCAAAATAATAAGCATTTAGTTAAGCATTTCAGAATGTTTTAGAGATTGAATTAGAAGGTGGAGATGGTAGGTAGGAATGCTGTTCTACCCAGATAGTTTGCTCCTCCTGGGGGAAAAGGAAGCAACATCATTTCTGATGGGCTTCCCTGCCCTTGCCTTATGGATCTTCAGGCTCCTGTGTCCAGAGCCCTTTTCTGCCACTGTGCCACTCATTCCTGGGGAACTCTGTCCTCCTCCTTGGTCTGAATTGTCAGGTGATTCTAAGGTCTATCACTTGATCATCAGACTTGTATGTCCACCTACCTATTGGACAGGTCTCTGTATGTCCCCAAAGACGAATGACCTCTGCCTCATCCTGTCCCAAGCAGAAGCTTTTATCTCTTCCTCATGGTTCTTAGCTTACTGTGTCCTTGTCTCAGTGAAGATATTGTTACCCACTGAGTTGTCTTGGCCAGAGTGCTGAACATCGTCATCACCCTGGACTCCTTCAGCTCATCAGCCCTCTTTCCTGAGGGTGCTGGCTTCTAAACACAGGTCAGATTTGTCCCCTTTCTGTGTGTGTGCTGCTGCTCTCCTATCCTAAGCCACTGTTGATTTTGGTTCTTCACATGGGTCCTTTTAAGATGTCATTCCCCTACATAAAGGCTTTTACATATTCAGTTGTCTACCACAAGTTACTATTTTTCAGACTCTCAGCAGTTCTTTCTTAAATATGTTACCTTGTCTCCTGGACTTTGCTGTTCTCTCAGCCTGAAACATTCTCTCCCACTCTCTTAATGTGATTCTCTTAGTTATTCGATTATTAGCTTATATGATTTCTTCCAGGGCCCTTGCCTATCGTCATCCTGATTGTGTTTTGCCATACGATCTTATACATGGTGTGTCATGGTGTAATATGAAATGACATGACTCTCCCATGGACTGTAAGTTCTGTGGGGCCAGTACAGTTTACTTCTTGTCAGCAGTGGCACTCCAGGGCCTAACATGGTCCAAAGTCAAGGCAGGTTGAATGAATGATTTCTTTAGCTTTTGAGCTGTTTACTTTCATTGCTTATTCTATTGAAATTAATTTCCTACAAAAAGCTGATATATGGATAAATCTATTGTATAAACTCAATTCAAAGACTTTACCTTCACTTTAAGAAAAGAGATAGCTATAGTATATAAAGCAACTGTTTTATCCTTGTGTACATGACACAAATGAATATTGAGAAGACACAAATGAATATTGAGAATTCCCATTTCAAGGTGTTAGCTGTTTGCAAAACACGTACTTTATGTCCTCATGCATAAAAATGAAGTATTTATATGTGTAAAACGCTTGGATTATGGAGCTGGGTGTGGTGACCCATACCTCTGATGCAGCATGCTACCCAAGAGGCTGAGCCAGGAGGTCTAAGCCTGGGCAGTTTAGTGAGACACCATCTAAAATAAAACAAAAAGCTGCTGGAGTCTAACTCGGTGACAGAGTGGTTGCTTAGCATGAGGCACAAGCCCATGGGTTCCATCTCCTGCATCAGTCATTGAGTCAGTCAGTGTGAAAATGAAAGTGCTTTCGTTCTGGGATGAGGCTGAAGTGGATCCACATCTAGGCCACACTTCTTCCTGATTCTCAGGACTTGGCCAAGATACATTCAAATCAGGATTTTAATAGTACCACACAGCAGTAGGAAGGAAGGTGGGAAAGGGGAAGAAAAAATAAGATGTATCCTGTGTACGTACCAACTCTCCATGATGAATGTAATCATTATATACTGCAAATGTGTACTAATGAAAATTTTAAGAAATTTACATTTTATAAATTAAAAATGAAATAGTACCCCCCCTTTGTACCCTGGTGACAGTATGAGGAGTCAAGAAAATAGAAGGGGTGCAAAAGTATAGTATCTAGAACAAAGAACTCATCAAGTTATTTTTGATTTTTCTAATTTGAAAAAGATTTGAGTATTTCAAGTGAACGAAGAAAAAGTAAAGTCAAAGAACTTCAGCTAGAAAATTCAGTTTGTCAAGGCAACCAGTTCCTTGAGATTCCAGTTACCTGAGATGGAAATGAAATTTTTACCATCAGTTGTGATTGTCGTGCCCTTTTCCCAAGAATACCAATCTCTGATCTAGAACACAAGACAGTGGAATTTCTGAATATTTTCTGAATAATTTCTGAATATTTTCTGAATAATTTCTGAATAATTTCTGAATATTTTCAGGAGTGAGAGGTGTAGTGTGAAAGTATTAAAGCCAAGAGAGTGAAACTAGGAAACATGGGTTTTCTGTTTTCTCTAGGGTTTGCTTGTATCTTTTACAGTAGTTTAAAATGAAGAAACTCTTAAAATTAGCATAATTAAATGAAATAACTTTTGTCTGAGTATAAGAATTATACACATGCTAAAAAATGGTGTGTGTGGGGTCAGGGATTAGCTCAAGTGGTACTGTGCCTACTTGGGAAGCACAAGGGCCTGAGTTCGATACCTGGTACTGGGAAAAAAAAAAAAGAAAGGTGTTGTGCGTGTGTGTGCATGCACAGCCTTTAGTTTCTTTTGGTGATGCAGTATCCTGAATTTGTTTCCTTTTCTTTGATGGTGGATCTTCTCCTTATTTGTAACCTTAGAAAACTTGGTACCAGTAGCAAATGTAGCACAGGAGCCAGGTTCCTGTTCAGCGTGTGTTCAGATTCAGCTCACTCATTCCACATCCTTAACGATAGGGACCTGAGGCTAACACTGGTTCCCCTAATTATGTGCTCTCTAGTTAAAAATCATAGATGTCAAATACCTCTTTCATGAGATGATACTTCTTGTTTAATGGTGATTAGTAACCACGAATAAGGTAAATGCAGCACTCAGATTTTCTTGGAAATGTACTTTGAATTAATAATCTATATTTTTAGTGTGAATGTGATGAGTTCAGGTAAAGTTTTTAAAAAATGAAAGCCACATTAACACAATGTAACAGGCCCGTGCACTATTCTTTTTTTCTTCAGAGCTGACTTCTTTGAAGATGAGGCAATTGAACAGATTTTGAAGTATAGTCCTTGGTGGAATGATGCATATTCCAAAATGCTGGCCTCCTTGGAAGACTGTCAGGATCAAGAAAATCATGCTGTGTCAGGTAAGAAACTCAGAATGAGGCTTATTTATTTCATTTTAAAATCTCATTCTGTACCAAGTTTCCTGTCTTCCTTATCATTAAGCATGTGATTTTAATTGCCTCACAAAGATACTGAGATGCTAAGAAAGAATCTTTCATCCTTGACTGAAAGATACTAAATCATTTAAATTTTTTGGGCTGGGGGGCAAATATATGTATCTTGGTCCTGTTCTTTTTATCTTATCTTTTATTTTGCTATTTATATTTAAACTTGTATGACTCATTTATTTTACCTAACATGATCTCAGAGTACATCCATTTTAGTTCTTTTGAAGTAGATTTTCCTTTAGAACTATTTGAGTCTTTCTGATATTTTTTATTTATTTATTTTTAGTAAGTTTAGGGATAGTAATACACAGGACATTTGTAGTTTTTGAATAATGTGTTCTAGAGGGGTGAGCATTTTGCTGTGGTAGGAACATTTGAGTATTAGTGTTGGTGGGAAAAGACCAATTCTTGTTCCCTGTTTCTGTTGAATGAATTTGATATGGCTTCTCCAGAGCTTTATAAGCAGTTTTATGAGGAAGCTGGACTAGATGTCCTTCTATCCACTGCCATCTAGAGCTTGGGCAGGCCAAACTGTCCCAGTGAAAATGGAGCCTGGGGATTTCATAAGCCCCAAGCAATGACTGCCATTTCTTGGTTAGATGTGCTGCTACCACTTTCCTTAAGTCACACCTACTTCAGATGGATCAGGAATAAAAGTCCTATGCTGACATACTTGCTTTTCATTTATAGAGTAAAAATAAAATTGCACTTTAAATGAAAAGAATGTTGCCACTATTATAGAAAGTGGTTAATTGGCTCTATTAAGTGATAGAAACTCTTGATACATTTACTCTGTTCAGTACCCTGGGTTCGTATTTAAGAAGGTTTCAGAAAGTTCCTACATAATATTGGCAAATTTTCAGATACAGAATTGCTAACATAAAGTTATATAGTTAACTATGTATGACATGTAGACCTCAGAGAGCTTCTATAAGCTGGCATCATAAAGGATATCAAGTTTCCCCAATTTTTATACAGTATTTTAATGATGAAGTAGTGTGGAAGTTGGTGGTTGTGTAGTTGAGTTTTCTGTCCACCAGGGTGAGCTAGTTGCCCCCCAAAATCAAAAGAAAGCATTACCTTTGATTTAAATCTAACTTACTCTCCTTTGATAAATGAGACCTTGTTCTGGGTTCAGTTTTTCGTGTCAGCAGTGCTTTGAGCTACTTCTCTCTGTAATTTTAACAGGAAATTAAGCCAATGGTCCTTCCTTTTAACTGCAAGCTCTGCTGACCTTTCATCTGACCCATAGCTTGTCACCAGGCTGTGCTTTAGACAGATTCATAGTCTGCTAAGCCATTGTGGTGATTCATTCTAAAAGGCACCTTTAAAAACAGCAAGGGCATATGATACAAGGTAGATGAATTTGAACTGTATTGACCAGAAAGTACTTTCTTTAATATGCCGACTGTAAGGTTAAATATAGGATATAAGCTAAATATTGGGCTCCACCACACACTAATAATGTGATCTTGTAAGTTTGCGTGTCTGTGGAAATCCTACACATCCTCAGAGTTAGTATGAGGATTGAGTGACGCAATATGTGTAAACTTCTTAGTATATTGTGAATGTTGGAAATTATTACTAGAATAAAATCAGTGGAAAGAGGTAGCAAATTTCTCTGAAATGATCATTTCTGCACATTTTTACGAAGCTTTAGTGGAAAGTTCTGTCATTCTTTTTTTTTGAGACAGGGTCTCGCTTTGCAGTTCAGGCTGGCCCTGAGCTCATTATGTAGCCCAGGCAAGCCTCAAACTCAGCAATCCTCCTGCCTCTGCCTCCTGAGTGCTGGGATTACAGACGTGAGCCACCATGCCCGGCTCTGTCATTCTTTTCTTACTCAAATATTTGAGACACCCAGAATTAGAAGAATAAATTAAAGTTACGTTGAACTAAGTAGGATAAAATATGAGACAAAAGAAATGATCAAAAAACAAGGTTTGAAATTCTGTTTACCCAAGGTCCATATACTGCTTCTTCTCCCTTCTCCTTCCTTGTCCTCTGACTCTCTGGCCTTCATCTCCTTTATGTCAAAGCAGTGGTTTATGTCAGAGCAGTATTGCACAGTGCAGGTAAGAGGTGCACCTTTGATTCATCCTTTGTCATAAAATACTCGCCTTCATCATTTCAAATTTCAGATGAGGTTTTGGCAGTAAATTTTGTTGTGTTCTTTGCTTGAATTTGGATTGTTGTCATATTCATCACAGTCTAGAGTTGTAGCCAGGAGACTTTTATTAATGTCTTGAGCTTTGTAGTGACCCAGATTCTCTTCCCCTGCTTGTGAAGGCAGTGTTAAATGATGTCCTCTTCCAGAGCACTAGGTTCACGAGGATGGACTCACCACATTTCCCATGTTGAATTTCAGTGGTTAGTCTCAGCCCGAGTCTTGGCACATAATTGCTTGTTATGATACCACTTGACATTCATAATTAGTGAACTTCCTAGCAGGGGCATCCTGTTTGGCATCAGCAAGCCCTTCAGTGTGGGTCAAGATAACTGCCAGTGTCAGCTTTGAAGGCTGTAACACTATGCAGTTGCCCAGTTACACTGAAGGTTTGAATGTATCACGTTTTCTTCTGGTTCTCTTGATCTGTGTCCAGCAACTGTACACTGTAATAGACAGATAGGCTTCCCTCTGAGAGGAGTTGGATTGTTGATGATTGAATTGTTGGCCAGACTAGACAGGAATTTTGGGGAGAGGTTTTAGAGAGGAAGGAAAGATATAAAAGTAACAGAAAGTTCAGGTGGGAAAGCATCCACCTCACCAACGTCTTTCAGTATGATAGAAGTTCCTTCACAGACCTCAGACCTGGAGGTGAGTTGTTAATGTTGGGAAGCGATCCTGGCATATATGCTTTAAAATGCTGGGGCACCAATTTCCTTCTCATATATATTGAGCTTTCATCTAGGTTTTGTTTCTTATAAATTATTTTTAGAAGTATAATTAACTGGAATTGTGAACTATATAGCCAAACTGCTCTTTAGTGTAGCTAAATTATACAAAGGCTTGACAAATGTTACTCATGGTGGCAGTCATCCAAAGATTGTTGGCACTGCATCTGTAGGTATTTCCGGTACTGCTGCTTGGTAGTTGTGTGCAGACCTCCTCAAGATCCTCTTTGTGATTTGTACTTCTACTGAAAATGACCTTAGAGAGCTTAGATTTTCTCTAGTGATTTCGTGGTTTGTTATTTATCCTCTGTATGTCTTTACTTGAATTTCAGATTGTAAAGATATTTATCTATTATTAATAAGCTAAGTAGGCCAACGCAGAGCTTAAAAATGCTCATAAAAAGTTGATTGTGTTACGATTTAAATGTAAAGCATCCCAAAAAGTCTCACATTTGAAGGTTAGGCCCTGGGGTGTCACGAGTGGCATAACCCAGAAAGGTATATTCTTGTCCTTAGTGCCTCTGTTCTCATTCTGCTTCCTGGCTGCCGTCATGTTAGCAGCTTTTCTTCCACCATTCTCTTCCACCATGCAGTTTTTGCCTTGGTGCCTGCCAACCATGGACTGAACTAAAATAAACTCTCCTTCTTACGTCATAAGTGAGGTATTTTGTGAGCCAAAATAAACCTCTTTCCCTTTAAATTGTGGATGCTCCAAGGCAGAAAAGTGACTAATAGAATTGGTATTTCAAGAAAAACCTAGAGGCACCTAGCATCCAAGAATTCAGAAGAGTACAGTCGAGCAGGTTATTCTTACATTACTCAGTCATTGAAAGAGATGTATAATATGTGGACACCCTTGCATGGGGGGGAATTAACATCAGGACTGATGGCACCCAGATTGACTTTTTTTTTTTTTTTTTTTGAGACAGGGTCTTGCTTTGTAGTTCAGGCTGGCCCTGAGCTCACTATATAGCCCAGGCAAGCCTTGAACTCAGCAATCCTTCTGCCTCTGCCTCCCGAGTGCTGGGATTACAGGCTTGAGCCACCAAGCCCGGCATCTGTGGTATGAGGTACTGATTGCCGGTGGGCGTATCGTGCCCAATATTGTTGTATGTGGTTACCGGGGATTGAACCAGGGACCTTGTGCTTGCGAGGCAGGCACTGGAACCACTGAGCCAAATCTCTGGCCCAGATTGACTTTTTCAAGTCATTAAACATATGCAGAATGAAGGCATAACATACAAGAGTTGATGTGTTGTTAAATGGTTCTGGGCACACTTACTTAGAGATTCAGAATTATAGGGAAGTAGAGTTCTTTATTAGTCAGCCAGGGTATAAAGGCTTTCTCTAGTGAGATAATATTATCATGAACACCTGGTACTTGCCTGGAAGGTAAATTAATGAATGTCTGAAAACCTACGCTTAAGGGAATACTGCCTCAAATCTTGTTGCTAACACAGGGGGCATTAAAGAACTTTGTTAGGTATGTATTCTTCCTGTAGTATGTTCCTTTGTGCAGTTTCTTTAAATTGAATTGCTTGAAGTAAACTGAGAGCTTCTGTTTAAATTAAGGAATCTTTAGATTAGTTCTCTAATAAGACTATCAATACCCAGTTTATCTGTCGTATTTCATTTTTAAAGAGTGGTCTTTACAGAGAACTTCACTTAACATTTACTTGTATTATTATTATTATTTTTTTTTTTTTTTTTTGAGACAGGGTCTCACTTTGTAGTTCAGGCTGGCCCTGAGCTCACTATATAGCCCAGGCAAGCTGCTGTGAACTCAGCAATCCTCCTGTCTCTGCCTCCCGAGTGCTGGGATTACAGGTGTGAGCCACCATGCCAGGCGCTGTGGTATGTGGTATTGATTGCTGGTGGGCGTGAGTCATCACGCCCAGCATTCTGTGTGGTTACCAGATCGAACTCAGGACCTTGGCTTGCGAGGCAGGCGCCAGAACCACTGAGCTAACCCTCTGGCCCTCTATTTTCACTTTTTAAAAAATACTGAATCTTAATTGGTACATTATATATATACATCATGATCATACACAGTATTGAGAATTTGTACCAGCATATGACACAATTTAATTCTCATTTTTTCCCATTCCTTCTATTTTCACTTTTTTTCTTGCCCTTCCTTCCTTTCCCCCTTCTCCCTTTTTATTTGTCCCATTTGAACACTGTCTTCCCATTTCCCAATATCTATTGATACATTTTAGTTCTTATTTTACTTTTAGTTTCTCACACCAGAGAAACAAGCCCTACCTATATTATTAAGTTAAAAAAATATGTATATCTTGCTGGTCAAGAAATTAAATAAATTTTTAAAATTATAAGTTGTACATATATAAGCCTGTTTCAAAGCCTATGGGTGTCCATATAGCTCAGTGATAAAGCACATACCTAGCATTCTTGAAGGCCTGGGTTCAGTCCCCAGAACTACCAAAGCAAAACATAACACATGCATGCATGCACACTTGCACACACACACTGTTTTTTTGTCACTAAGTATTTTATTGATTAAAGTATTACTTGTAGTAATTTAAAATAAGTGTATTTCAGAGCCTCTTATGTCTCCTCCCCCAAGGATAGTCTGCAAAACCAAAAAGTGCTGGGTATGTGTGATGGTGTGTCTCTGGAACCAGAGCCTTCAATTAAAAAAAAATGTTAGGCTTCAGGGTTAAGAGAAAACAGATTAGAAATTTGTGAATAGGGTTCTATTAACTTTTCATTACTGTTAACAAAATACCTGAGACAATAAAAGAAAGGAAGGTTTGTTTTTTTTCCCTCTTGGTCTTAGAGATTTTAGCCCATGATCTATTTGGCCTTGTTCCTTTTGAGTCTGGTAAGGCAGCAGGACATTGTAGACGTGCATGGCAAAACCATCCTTTCCATCATGGCCAGGATGTGACAGACTGATCGGAAGAGGCTGGATTTATCAGATGTGGTTTTGAGTGACACTTAACTGGACTAATGCATGGGTCCAGCATTTGTGTATGATCAGATTATCTTCTGGCTCTTGCCAAGCTATGATGAGCAGAAAGGAAGAGATAGAAAAGGACTAGGTAGCTAGCCTGCTATCCAGAGAATGTGTTGGGAATATTGAAAAGGCATTCTGACGGAGAGAGCCAGTTGTCTTTTAATGGTCTTCCTTCCTTTTAGTAAAAAGGCTTCCTTGGGTTACAGGTGAGTAAGGGACCACTCAGCCAGTGACTATAATTCCTTTCCCTCCTTGCAGCTGGGTGTGGTCTTGTGTCTGAGCCCTATTGGTGAGAAGTGAGTGGAAGTGATATGTGCATTTCCCACATCAAGTCCCAAGGTACAAGGATCTTGCTATCTTCTTCTTGTTTTCTTGTTGGCTAGAAAATGGTAAAACAACAACAAAACAAAACAAGAAGCTGTTTTGGACCCATAGATGGAAGTGGTATGATGAGGAAGCTGACGCCCCAGGTCTGAGTCATTTACCAAGAGGGTAGCATGAGACTAACTTCTGTCTCATCTAAGCTCCTGGGTGTTGTGGATCTGTGGGTCTCCCAGCAAGTTAGCCTATATTTAGGCTAGTATAATGGATGACTATAAAACCTGGAGAAAAAGATTTAAAAGTTATTTTAACATGAAACACCAGAAAAGGAAATAGGATGTGCTTTTTCAACTGTGTTGAAACTTTTTAAGTGAATTTGAAGTGATTATCTGTTAGGGACTGGAAAGAAAATTACAAATTACTTGCTGGCTCTCGTGTGGTAGTAATGGGACGTGATCCTGGCAGTTACTACCACATCCCTGTTGGCCATATTCATTGAAACAGAAGCCAGTCTCAGGCTGCTTCATATGTAGTGACTCCTCAGTGGTTATCTTAGTGATCATTCTGTTTATCACAGTCACTAAATCTGTGAGCTGGAGAGTAAGGAGAGAAAAGCTATTTGTGCCAGGCAGGGTGAGAGGTGTGTTTGGGAAAGGGAACTTCTATTAGTGACTTTTCATATCCTTTAAATCAAGTATTTAGAAAACCAGATAAACTTTTGAGCCAATAAATCTACACTTGGGAATCTTTTATAGAAATAAAGCTTCCAGTACCCAAGGACATAAGGCAAAGACTTTTTTTGTTTGTTTGTTTTTTTGCAGCATTATTAGCAGTAGCTGAAAAGCAGAAGCAAAGCAAATGCCCATCAGTAGGGGGAGTGGTTGGACAGAGCATGGTACAATGCAGACTGTTATACTCCTTTCTGAAAATTAACCTCAGACCAGTTCAGTTGCCTTGGGAATGTGCCAGAGAAGGTGTTGAGTGAGAAGTTTGTATGTTTGTGTGTGGAGAAACTGTGGAGTGATCTGTAATAGATTTTCAGTGTGGGGAGACTGTTGATGAAGATGAAGGTGAAAAGGGCGTATGCAGTAAGAAACAAAAAAGACAAAGAAGTCAAGTTGAAAAGGAATATTCTTTTCTCACAAGTCTAAGAAGTGTGATATGGTCACATTTATGAATTTATGTGAAACTATGTAAAGAATAATAAATATTATACCCTTAAAACTGATGAGTATATGGGAATGTCCCTGTACTTTTATACAGAACTTTGAAAATGGATAATTAGTATTTTCCTAGTGCTTTATTTAGCAATCCTACTGTCAAAATGTATTTATTATCTTTACTTTAAAGTCAGTAACTATGGCACTTAAAAGCTTTAACTGCAGAGCAGTGTAGCATAAAGGGGAGGGGTGTTAAAATAAAGAATAACTATTGTTTAGAAATGTCTCCTTTAGCCCTACTAGGATTTGAACAGAAGTATTGCCCTTAATAAAGTTGTGAAATCTGCTTTTTAAATTGCTTGTAAATACAGAGTCAAACAAAAAGAACTTTTACTTCAGTTTCCTTATGCAGGATTCTAATTTTGGCAAATCTATTTTGGCAGTTTTATAAAACTCTAAATGGGCCACTTAAATTTTACATGCATTTTCTTTTAGTGTCTTTTACTGAGGAAGAGAAGTATCAGCTGCGAAAATTTGTCAATAAATCTTATCTGTTAGACAAGATAGCTCATCGTCAAGTGTACTACAGTTTAATTGATATCCTTCTGGCATACTGCTATGAAATCCGTGTCACTGAAGGAGAGAGAAACGTAAGTGCCAGTGTGCCTGTTTGTGTCCGAGTGTGCCAGGGGAACCGTGAGACAGACCTGCTCTGATTGGTTACCCTCTGTGTGCTCCTGCAAGAAGCTGTGTTTGTATGTGTTGGGGGGGTGTGAACCAGTGTGTAAACAATGCCTATGTGGTCTTCTCTGCTTGTCTCTTGGCATTTGCCCCTCCCACAAAGCAGAGCAGCAGTGTTAATTAAGAAAGGAAAGCTGAGCCCACAGAGAGGCTTTCCTGAGCTCTCACCTTGTTCAGGCCACAGAAGCCCATCACGTAACACTTAAAATTGGCATCTGTGGGAGGGAGATTTAGCTCAGTGGTTCTAGCACCTGCCTTGCAAGCGCAAGACCCTGAGTTCGATCCCTGTAACCGCATACAATGCTGGGCGTGGTGACTCACACCCACCAGCCATCAATACCGCATACCACAGTGCTGGGCGTGGTGGCTCACGCCTGTAATCCCAGCACTCAGGAGGCAGAACCAGGAGGATTGCTGAGTTCCAGGCTTGCCTGGGCTACATAGTGAGCTGAAAGCCAGCCTGAACTACAAAGTGAGACCCTGTCTCAAAAAAAAAAAAAAAAAAAAAAAATTGGCAACCATGTCATCTGCCATACTCATTTATATTCTTTCTCCAAGCCATTGATCATCACATACAAATTTAGCCTTTTACTCAGAAAAAAGAAATTTTAGACTTGACCCTCGAGTGTTTCTCAATTCATACAGTTGTGTGCTATTAAAAAACTATATGTAAATACGATTTTAAAAAACTTATGAAGTTAAAAGGACTCATAACAGATCAGGGATTTACCTCAGTGGTACTGAGTCTGCTTTGAAAACACAACATCCTGAGTAAGATCCCTAGTACAAAAAAATAAAAGACTCATACTATAAAATTAAGTCTTCTTGTGAAAAAATTATATCTTAAATGATCTTCTAAATATAATATAGATTTATTGTATCTCTTAAATCATATTTGATTTTTCAAATAAAGAGTTAAACTTCTTTCTTACCTGTTTGACTATGTTACAGAAGACTGGAAAGTCTTTCTCATTAGTGTGGCCCTGCAGCTGTTTATAATTGTGTGCTCAAAGAGCTTTATCTTTAGCATATGCTTCCCTGTTGTTGAATCACAGAAGTCCTGTAATTTAAATCATTGTAAAGCAAAACACACATGAAGAAAATAATTAAGATTTCCTGTAGTTTCAGTATTCAAAAATAACTGCTGCTGGAAGGTGATCTCTCGAGGGTGCACATGTATGTATGTACATGTGTGTTTATATTGGATCATAACACTGTCATTCAATCTTTTTTCTTTGAACATCCTAGCACTAGCTTAACATTAGAGACATTGGAGTTGGAATTTGATATGTGTCCTTTTTTTCCCCATTGTGGTTGTTATTTAGGAATAGATAAAACATGTAAATATGTGCTTTTTTATTGTCATGATTCTGAAAATTTTTATGAAGTGACTTGAGGTTTGTTTGTGACTTCTTGATGAATAATAGTGAGGGTTTAAGGACGTAACATACCTGAAAATATACTTTGTTTTTATTCATCTTTTGAAGATGAATGAAGGTATAGTGGATAAAACGTTTTCTTTGGCGGAAAAGTATATCTGTGTATTAGTGAGTTGGTGAGATACACTTGACAAAATTTACCAATTTTTTCTTCATTTTGCATATTTGAGATTGTGAAGTCTTTCATCTTTGAGAATTTCTTTAGAATGTCCTTAATCTTACAAGGATTCTCTGAAAAGCCAGATTCTTGAGCAGTTTTTAAGGTGCCTAGGCAGTACTGGAATAGCAAGTGACAGTAGAGAGGGACACAAAACGAGCATCATTTTGCTTTATTATTTATTTGTTTGTTTGTTTGTTTATTTTTGAGACAAGGTCTCACTTTGTAGCTCGGGTTGGCCCTGAACTAACTATGTAGCCCAGGCAATACTCAAACTCACCAGCAATCCTCCTGCCTCTGCCTCCCGAGTGCTGGAATTACAAGCATGAGCCACTGCGCCCGGCATTGTGGTATGTGGTACCAGGGATCATACTCTAGACCTTGGGCTTGTGAGGCAGACACCAGAACCACTGAGCTAAATCCCTGGCCTCAGTTTTGCTTTATTTTTAGTTTCCAGGTTCTTACTTATTTGCTTATTGTGTCTGGTATTCTTATCAGTAGAAAATTTTTATTTTATCAGATCCCAAGTAAACAGGAACTTTGCTCTAATAGACTGTGCATTAGTTAAAATGTTCATTTTTCTATAGCTATAAATACTTATTAATGCTTGTATATACTAGTACAACAGAGACAGTAGTTCAAGTAGATACCTGTGTTTTACTTTCAAATGACTTTATAGTACTTCTAAAGGTGATGGTATTCTTTTCTTCAAAACATAGGTTGAGTCTGCATGGAGTATCAGAAAACTGAGTCCAACACTGTGCTGGTTTGAGGTATGCTTTCCAGTAGTAATTGCTTAGATTTTTGTTGTCCAGAAAATTAGAAAATTTGTTTGTCTCTAGTGAACTTGTGATAATGAAGCCATGTAAGTATTTTGGCTGTTGGGGGAAGGAAATTCACTTTAGAAGAAAAATGGAGACATGGTTTGTTGGGGATAGACTTGGAGGTGTATTTGTAAATTGCCAGATCCTGGGGCGCAGAGGTCAGAGGAAACAAACTTAGGTGATAATGGACCACCTGGGCCTGTGCTGAGCACTTTGTATTCATAACTCCACCTATCCCTCTCCATAAATCTGGAGGTGAGTACTGCTCACTGTACAGGTGAAGAAACTTTGATCAGAACACTTAAATATTGTATCCTAGGTTCTATAATTAGTATGGCTACAGATGATACCTTTTTAAATAGAGTAATGGTAGCTTTTATATCTGTTTTCCAGAAAATAATTGTGTAGGTCTCAACAAAAATATAAAAAGATGACATTTTTAAATTTGAATTTTGTGAAACTCATAATTCATTTTTTTTTGCTTTGTAGTTCAGGCTGGCCCTGAGCTCACTATGTAGCCCAGGCAAGCCTCAAACTCAACAATCCTCCAGCCTCTGCCTCCTGAGTGCTGGGATTACAGGCATGAGCCACCACACCCAGCATTGTAGTGTATGGTACTGATTACTGGTGGGCATGAGTCCCACGCCTGGTATTGTTGTATGTGGTTACTGGGGACCTTGTGCTTGTTAGGCAGGAGCTGGAACCGCTGAGCTAAATCCCTAGCCCAAGCTCATAATTATTTTTAGATAACAAAATATTATTTATCAAATAGTATACTAAGTCATATCTCTCAGCATAAATGATTAATATATGGAAATTATATTGTTCCTTTTGTTTTATATGATTTATGGGTTTTTTTTTTTTTTTTGCTTTTTGAGACAGGGTCTCGCTTTGTAGTTCAGGCTGGCCCTGAGCTCACTATGGTGCCCAGGCAAGCCGCCGCGAACTCAGCAATCCTCCTGTCTCTGCCTCCTGAGTGCTGGGATGACAGGCGTGAGCCACCATGCCCGACACTGTGGTATGCAGTATTGATTGTTGGTGGGTGTGAGTCTCCACCAGCATTGTATGTGGTTACCGGGGATTGAACTCAGGACCTTGTGCTTGGGAGGCAGGTGCTGGAACCACTGAGCTAACCATCTGGCCCTATGATTTATGTTTTTATACTTTCCTTATCAAAAGCCAATTAAAGATAATTTTGTATAAAATTTCCTGTATTTAGTGTTTTTTGGGAAGGGTTGCTGGCAGACAAACCAAAGCTTTTATGTGTTGGCAAGTGCTCTACCACTGAGGTGTACTACCAGCCCATGTCTAGTATTTTTACTAAGTTTTGAATTATTGATGGTATTACATAGATACCTTTCAACATAAATACTTTTCTCCAGAAATCAGTAGTGCTCTATTTTCTTTTTGATAAATAAAAGGAAATTATTGAAGTAAATAGTCATATACAGGTCATTCCTAAATCAAATACTAAAAAATTTTAATGTCAGACATCGTGGTTCACGCCTGTAATCCCAGTACACGGGAGGAGGTTGAGGCAGGAGGGTTGCCCTGAGTTTGAGACCAGCCTGGGCTCACAGTGAATTCAAGTCCAGCTGGAACTACATACACAGCAAAACCCTCTCCCCAAAACTAAACAAAGACAAAGAACAGAAATTTTTCAAAAAAGAGGGCAGAGGTTGTCAACATACTTCACTAAATGATTCTTGGGGGTCATTGATCTGGGCCAGTTTGAGTAGTCCTAAAAGACAAACATATGCAACATATATTACCTAAAACATATCTTTTATGTACATATGTACTTTGCTAATGGCCAATTGTTTTAGATTCTTATTTGTAATCCTTAAGATTCTAAAACTTTCCTGCTACATATGTGATTTTAAGGAGCTTTTGAGATAAGTTTATAAAATATAAGAAATTACAAAGACTATTTAAAAATATTTTACTGAAAGGTGTTCAAAAAGAATATCATTTTCTGGTTTTATATTTCTGTTCTAATTGGCTTTCTGATCAAGTTTATTATTTCTAGTTGAAAATAGTTTTCTGTTTCATTGTGCACTTTTATTTGTGTAATATGTTTTATGAAAATGATTACTTGTTAAAATGACATTTTACAGACTTGGACTAATATTCACGAAGTCTTAGTGGCTTTTGGAAGAAGAGTTCTGTGCTACCCACTATATCGCCACTTTAAGCTGGTAATGAAGGCACACAGAGATACAGTAAAGATACTGCAGTTGGGTAAGACACTATGCTTGCAAATTTGGGACTGAGAAAGTTGTAACATTTTAGTATGTGAAAAGTCATCACAACTTTTGCTTTTTCTCTATATATAATAAGTAATGAAAATGATCAAATCCAAACCTGTCCCCTGGCAATGTAATCATCCCTCTAAATAGTTATGAGTATAGAGCTGTGATGCTGTTCTAAGAGAAATGGACAGGATAATTAGAGGAAATGCATACAGTATTCCACTTTATTTTAAGGTAGATTATACCATTCAGTATTTCTTGGGTACCTGTAGATTTTTAGATACTGTGGTAGGACTATGGGTATAATAGTAAAGAAGACAGGTAACTTCCCTGCTCTAAAGAAGTGTTAGTTTTGTCAGGGAGATGCTAAGTAAGTAACACTGCCGGCATAAAGTGAGACAGACATTCTCTGCAAGGGAAGTTTAAGAATCATTTAGGAGAGAACTTGTCACTCAGACTTGGATGTTAATAGACTTGTTGGAGAAAAGTGCAGCTAGTCTAAGGACTTTCGATTGTTATTACATTCAGCCTGAGAAGGCAAATATTTGTTACTTCTTCTTCTTCCTTTTTTTTTTTTTGGTTTTTTGAAACAGAATCGATATGTAGTTTAGGGTGCCTTGAACTCCCTATGTAGCCCAGGCTGGCCTCAAATTCCTGGTGATTCTCCTGCCTCAGCCTCCTGAGTGCTGGGATTACAGGAGTGCCCCACCATGCAAATACTTTCTAATTTAAAGATGTGGAAAATTCCAGGTTTTGAAACAAATTTCAAAGTGTCCATAACAGCATCATTAGAATAAGTATATAATTTCTGAGGTAATGACTTCAAAAGGAGCAGTATCCATTTGTGTATATTAGTTCTGGTACATTTATTTAAATGTTACTCTTGGTGTCATACAGTCATTCTTGTTTTCTCTCTGGGGAGTCTGTCATTCTTTTGCCCTTAGATAAAAATGTTTCTGGACCTTAGCTTATAGACTTCAGGATAAGAGTGGAAAGAGAGGAATTTTATATTTTTGTATCTGGGTGACTTCATGGGCTTAATTGGGGAGAACTGCATCTCTAATGTTAGGCCTGCCTCATGGTGTACCTAGATTCTTCCTTCTATTTAACTGGTAGTTTTCTTATGGAGGAAAAGTCATGTTTAAAGTAGACAATAATTGTAAAAATAAATCATAGTTAAATGAAAGATTCCTCTTTATTCATCGTGTTGATTTAGAACACTGCATTTTATTTTGAAGGATTGTTGGTTATATGATAAAAGAGCTGCTATCATTGAGAAATCTATCTTCTTTAACTTAACAGTGGTAAGCAAAATGACCTTTTTTTGGTGTGTTATTTCTTCTTGTATTTGATACAAGATTTTTCTTAAATAGCAAAAATTACCTTGAAAAATCAATTTACTATAAATGACTGATTGTTGAGCTTGAGCTACATATCACAGTTAATTTCTTCTTTATGTCACACTGGATCATCTGGGCATTACTCAGATTTAAACAGTGAGGATGCAGTTTATGATTACCTTACTGTACCATGGCTTCTAGTGGGAAAACTGCAGCATAGCATTCGTGTGCACTTTGCCCCCACCCCCACACTCACACATGTGAACTACTACTTGTAACTCTTTATTTTGGGAAATAATCTCGTTCTCTGGGTTTTCATGGGAAAAGTCATCAGTTCTATGATTGCATAACCAAAAATAAATTTGCTTGCCTTGACTTACACTCTAATCAATTATTCAAACAGTTTTTAGTAGGTCAGAATTGAAATGAAGATTTAACTTTGCATCATTATCACTCTGACAAGAAATAGTCTTATCAGCTGTATTACGCTAGCAACAGAAAACTTGAAATAACACACTGTAGGCCTTGATACTAAAAATGAACCCAAATCTTCTCTAAACCATACACAGTAGCTTCTGTGACTAATTTGGGCTGTGGTTAGTGCAGGAAGTGAGGGCTGGAATGTCTAGAATTCATGCCATAAGCTGTGAAGACGACACTCGGGATGAGGGTTGTAGTCTGTGTTTGTACAGGTGGATGGCACAGGGATGCCATTATTGTCACTGAAGAGTTTCATTTGTTTGGACACCCCATAATTTCAGTGGTGGGAGCTCTAGCTTGGCATTTAATGTTTTCCAAGAATAAATTCACACCTACTTATAATTCAAAATCATAGTATTCACAGTTTTTATTACAAAGGTCAGTATAGTGCTTCCATAGTTGAAAGTAATGAATAACTTATTTTCCCTCAAAGAAATATTGATCTTAAATGGAATGAGCTTCCAGAAGCAATGTAAGAATGCTTCAGAATCTACAGAGTATTTCATTATAACTGATGGGCTAAGATGAGGGTTTCCAAAGGGCTATGAATGTGGAATATCTGACTTCACAGTAGCCTTTGTGAGGATCTTTTACTCAGTCTTTGGCTATTCTCGGGTTTGTGTATCTTCCTTTCCTCCCTCCCTTCTTCCAGAGGCTGTATTTATCTTTTGTAGTCAATTTATTTTTAATCCAAACTCCTTTAAGAGCAGGAAATGCACCTTTGGCACCTTAAGTCCTATGGTCCTATTGAGCATCTGACTCCCCTTTTTATCTTTTTGTCCCTGTCCAGTCAGCAGGGTTAGCTGCTATCTTAGTCCCTATCTCTTCACTGGGATACAATTCATGATACTTGCAATTTAAAAGAGAGCTTTATTTTGGCTTCCAGGGTTTAGAAGATTCAGTACATAGCTGGCCAGCTTCAAAGCCAGAAGAGCATGGTGACTGAGTCTGGTAGAGGACAACTGCCTGGAGGGAAGGGAGGAGTCAGGGAGAGAGCCCACCCTTCTGGGTCACATCCCGGTGACCCGCCTCTTCTGACCAGGTCCCACCTCCAACAGCACATGGGTTCATCAGTGGGTTAGTACACGTACCTGTATGAGCCAAACACTCCAAAAGCACCACCTCTGAACACCTGAAGCTTTGAGGACAATCTAAATTTAAACCACAACAACTCTCTCTTCCTTTTTCCATTCTTTTATGAAGAATGGGTAGATTCCTTCATGGAAACTCTCTTAGCTGCCATTAGTCAGTTGGAACTAAAAGGAAAAGGAGTGGAAAGAGAAGGACTTCTCATATGTCTTCAGAAAAGAGGTGACAAGTCTTACAGTTTAATAATTGATCTTGAATTACACAATTTACGGAGTATTTATTTTGATACCTCCATCCCGTTAATTTTGTAAGTATTCCTTATTGCACTTCTGTTGGGGGAGCTGAAAATGGTAAGATAGCAAAACAATTTTCTTCCACTTTGTATTTTTTTTTTTTTGAGACAGGGTCTCACTTTGTAGTTCAGGCTGGCCCAGAGCTCACTATGTAGCCCAGGCAAGCCTCGAACTCAGCAATCTTCCTGTCTCTGCCTCCCGAGTGCTGGGATTACAGGCGTGAGCCACTATGCCCAGCATTTGTGGTATGTGGTATTGATGGCAGTGGGCATGAGTCACCACACCTAGCATTGTATGTGGTTACTGGGGATAGAACTCAGGACCTTGTGCTTGCAAGGCAGGTGCCAGAACCACTGAGCTAAATCTCTGGCCCCCTTTCCTGCTTCTTGATGGGACCTCTTAACAGGTCTTGTACCTTACAATTAAAATTTGCAGGGCAAGTATATTGTATTCATTGACCTTCTGGAGCTGGGATGTAATAACTGACAGACACACCCTTAAAGGAAGAGAGAGTTTATCTTGGGTCCCAGTCTCCGAAGTTTTAGTCTGTGGTTGGCTGGCTGCAAGGCAGAGCATTGTGGTAGAAAAACAGGGCAGAAGAAAGCTGCTCACTTCCTAGTGGCTGAGAAACTGAGAACAAGGGAAGAGTCAGAAGGGAAGGGACCAGGGATCAGATATAGTCCCCAAGGTTATACCCCTTTGACACACCTTTATTAATCTCCTAGTTGTCTCTCATGCCAATCAAGTTGATAGTCAAGATTAACCATCACAGAGATTATACTCTCACTTACCTTCTCATTGCTGGGACAAAATACCTGACACCCACAAGTTAAAGGAGGAAAGATGTATTTCAGCTCATAGTTTGTAGAGCTTTCAGTCCATAGTTGGCTGGCTCCTAGGCAGGGAAGTGTGGCAGAGGAGAAACAGTTTATGGCATGGCAGACAGGAAGCAGCAGCTTTCCTCCATATTTTCCTTTTTATTTCATCCAGGCCACAAGCCTATTAGTTGGTATCACCCACACCCAAAACTATGCTAAACCAATCAGTGGCCTAATCTAGTATGGCAAATCCATGACCCAGTCACCTCCCAAAAGCCCTGGTTATGAGTCTGTGAGGCTTTGTGGGGATGTCTAGATATAAGCCACAGTATACTTTCTTAGGGCCTCTTTCAAATACTGTTTGTTTTTAGTACCTGTTTGATTCTGTGTGAGCCTCAGTGGAAATGTTTTTGAAATTTTCTCTGTTCATAGTTGACTATAGCAGTAAACAATGTATTAGCTACATCCTGTATCTTAGCACTTTCTTATAAACCTCCTTATCATGCAGTCCTGAGCAGCAGGGATGACTGTCCCCTTATTACTGAGAGAAGGCAGTCTGATACTCAGGGGTAGGGCATCTACAGTTAGATGTTAGAATGTGATGCTACATCAGCAGGGGACAGTCATCCCTGCTGCTCAGGACTGCATGATAAAGAGGTGTCTAAGAAAGTGCTGAGATACAGGATGTAGCTAATACATTGTTACTGCTATAGTCAAGTATGAACAGACAATTTCAAAAACATTTCCACTGAGGCTCACACAGAATGAAACAGGTACTAAAGATAAACAGTATTTGAAAGAGGCCCTAAGAAAGTATACTGTGGTTTACTTCAATTACTATTGAAATTGTTGTCATAAAGTCTGAGATTTGCTTCAAAATAGTTCATAATGGACTGTGGGAAAATTAAGTGGGCTGCACTTTAAACAGATTTAGGCATGAATTGATAATTGCTGACTTGGCAGTCAGTATGGGGATTCATGATACAGTCTTCCTTATTTTGGGGATGTTGTGATTTTCCTTTATGAAATGTTGTCCCCTCACTGGTCCCTTAAGTCTGGCCTCTACTGTACTACTATGTTTCAAATTTTAATTTACCCACCATAATGTGGGAAGCACAAGTTAATATTTGGATAGTTGTGTAATTTTTGGCTAATAAAAACATATAATTTGTTGTATTATTTTGTCTTTTGTTTGCTTTGTGTAATTCAGGCTGGCCTTGAGCTCATTGTGCAGCTCAGGCTGGCCTCATACTCACAGCAGTCCTCCAAAGGGTTGGGATTGCAGGCACCACATCCACCTATACTGTCTTGTTTTTAAAGGTAATAGAAGCCTATTTTTTGTAAACCTTTGAAGTTGAATGGTAGTTACAGGGCAGGCCACAAGCCAGGAAGTGACCTTCTGAGGTCTAGTTATTGTTACCAATTAAAAGCCAGTTTTACTTCAGGTAATTAATAGCCCTTACATTCAAGCATTAACTGAGCTCAATCATAATAATCAGTTTTTCAGAAATTACTGCTTTACTAACCTCTGCCAGAGATAAAGCACATGAACAGTGTAAAAGGAAAGAGCCAGGGCACTGAGCACAGGGTTTGTGGCTGGTATTTTTTAGAGAAAAGTGATTGTTCAAGAAATTGAGGTATGGTAAGTATATTATCTGAGTTTTAAATTCTGATGAAATTTTGACCTTGAAAGTGAATTTTTTTTTTTTTGCCTTTTCCTCTTTTTTCTTTTTTCCAATACTTGGTGTGAAACCAAGCACCTGTACATATTAAGGAATTGTTCTACCATTGAGCCACATCCTCGGCCCTGGAAAATGCTTCTAAGAATTAGGCTGTAGAGGACAGATCCCAAACTGGAGTACTCAAGGGTGAAGTCACTAAGATTTTTAATATTGACATTTATCTGCTTTTTTTTTTCTCCCAGTTCACAGTTTTGGTCATTTTAAAGAATTATCTGCCTTTAAATTTTTACTCATTAACAATTTTTTTATGAAATGACTCAGATATATTCAATGTTGTCAAGTCCTGGCATGTCGTGGTGATGAGCTGAGCCCTGGGGATGTGGTAGTTCCAGTGAGGTGGGGGCACAAAACAAATGTGGAAATGAAAACAGAGTCAGGAAAACTTAAGTTCAAGCCTAGGCTATGTAACTTCCTACAGGGGGAAGCCTCTGATTTATTTGACTTCTCATCCTCAGTTCCTGCTATTTTCCTGATGCTCTCAAGTGCGTGTTTAATTGTAGGCAAATTCTGTTAATTGATTCATTCAACAGGTATTTTGAAAGAATACCTACTCAAAGGCTATTCTGTGCAAAGCACCCAGGAAGGTAACCAGAGAAATTAGTTAATTATACTATATTTGAGGAGCCTGCGGGTTATCAGGGAAGCTAAGATGTCCATCAGTAATGTAAAATCCACAGCAGAGAATGGTGATATAAGAAATATGGATTCAGTACTTCATAAAAGAAAGGTGATGTTTTTCTTGAGCGCTCAGGGACACTTTATAGAGGACATGAGGTTTGAATGGGGACTGTACGGAGAGGTAGTGTTGGAGACAAGATAAAAGGAAGTGATCTGTTTGTGGATGAACAGCAAGGGGAAGTTCATAGAGGGGCTGTGTCCTCAGTGAAGAAGCATTTGTTAAAAACTAGATAATGGAAAGTCTGAGCACCACCCAATCCTGACATTTGCCCTACAACTTCAGAAACCAATTGACAGGCTTTGTTGACTGGTCCTTTACAATTTATGTCTCTGCCTCTTGAGTGTTATTACTGAATTTACTTCTCCCCATAGAGAAATGGTAATTCTTTTTGTTTGCTTCCTTGTATTCCAAATTGTTCTTATACTTTATATTTCCTACTAAATCCCCCATAGTAATTAGTTTTTCAAAGAATGGAACTATCATGGTGCATTCAGGAATCCAAAATGCACGAAATGAAAGTCAGATTTCAAGCAGTGTTTATACCTGCCTTTGCTGACCGTGTACATATTAGCTCCTCCCAGAAAGGAGGGAGCTGTGGAGGACCACAGGAGTTACTCCAAGTGTGCAGAGTGGTCCTGCGGCCCAGGACTGTAGAGGGGAGCAGAACTGTGGCAAAGCAGGTTCCTTTCACCCTTACCTTTTGTTTAGAGTGCAGATCTGTGTTCTGAACTGCTTACATGTACACATTATTTCCATTCATATATGTTGTGTGGGTTTATACATACATTCCCATATAGAAGGTATTATTGTATTATTTTGTCTTTTGTTTGCTTTGTGTAGTTCAGGCTGTTAACCACTAAAGATGTTTAGCTTGCTCTTATGGTAATTTCTGGGTTACATTTATATGAAGATTTTCTTTTTTCATTTAAAGTACACTATAGGGGGCAGTGTTTCCTGCGTGGTTTATATATAATAAATTGCCACTAATATGCAACAGGTTAGAGTTATTTGGCTATACAAAGTTGCTTAAAGTATTTTTAAATGTTAGCGTTCTTTGAAAATTTGAATTATAGTAATGGTTACTGGTAGGTGAAGCTCAAAATCAATTAACCTCAAGAGTACTTCGGTAGAATTTAAATTTGCAGTGCATTTTCTGTACTGTTTATTTAAGCTGTTTTTAAAAGTTTCTATGCTAAACAATATAGAAAACAGCACACCAGTTACATGGTTTGATTGTGTGGTTTGGGGGTTTTTTTTGTGTGTGACGAATTTTTGTTTTCGGATCGGCGATCGACTTTGGGACCTTGCAAGGCAAGTGGTGGAACCACTGAGCAAAATCATGAGCTGATTGTGTGGCTTTTTAAAAACTCTTGTTAGAGCCCTTTAAAATAAATCTAACCTAAAGACAGACAGTTGTATATATTTAAGACAGATTTGGACAAAACCTTTTGTTTGACTCTAATGGATCAAGTTCTATTGCATATTACTATTGGGAACAGATGAAGTGAAATGAATATAGTACAGTGATACTGTAATATAGTTGGTGAAGAGCTCCAAGCTGGAACTTGAATAGCAAAGTTAAAAAAAAAAAATCTGCTTGGTGTTTGTAACTTTGCTTGATAGTCAAACTGAAAATTTCACTTAAAAAACCTGGCTGGTCTGAGAGTGACTCACACATTGTATTTCACATGGACACAGGGATGTATGCCTCAATCTAAGTGCTACCCAGACAACATACAGTGCTTATATCAGTGCGTTACAACATCTGTCACTATACTTTATTTGCATAAAATATTGTAACCATCATGCCAAAGTTAATGATACCAGCAGTAAAGCTCGTAGGAAAACTCTGAAAAACAAAGTAGAGGTAAAGAAAGAATTCATTGCAAAATTTGGAAAAATTAGTTTATAATTTTTGGGCCTCAGAACCAATTATTTTGTTTTCCTTTATTTCTTATGGAAAAATATGTTCAGCTCTCAAACTTTTTGGTATCTGAACACAAATTTGGAACGAATTTTGAGTTGGACAGCCAAGGTATCACTGTATTTAGAAAACATGTTAGAATTCTATATATGAAATTTGGAGTTAAATTGATAAGTGGCAGGCATACATTCAGGAGACATTAATCAGATCTGTGCAGTGTCTTAGTTTAATTTCCTAAGGAGGTTTTATTATATAATAATAAATGTAGTTTATGTAGTTTAGGTTGGCCTTGACTTACTGTGGAGTGTAGACTGGCCTTGAATTCGCAGCGATCCCTTTGCCTCTGCCTCCCACATGCTAGTATTACTCTATTTTAATATCCAAAAATAAAGTTTCATTGAAGTGCAGTTATGCTTATTCCTTTACATGCTATCTGTGGCTACTCCTACTACTATCTGTGGATTTAGTAGCAGAGTTGAGTACGTGCACAAGAGGGTACCTGGCCCACAGAGCTGAAATACTTGTTTCTAGCTCTTTATAGAATAAATTTACTAATAGCACCTTGGGTACAAATGGGGGAAGCCCTCACATAGTGAGCTGGGGTCTTTGTCTTTCATCCCCCAGAATGGATGTTGTTGAAGCAGATGATTTTAGCTGTTTCCTTTGCTCTCTGCAAGATGAGAGGTCACTGTCTAGTTGCATCACATTACAGCAGATCCCTCTAGCCTGGGAGAAGCACATGGAGCTGACTGTAGTCATGGGAGGTGGTCTTTGAGGAGGGTCAGGGTCCAGACAGAAAGGAGCGAGATGTGAACTGAGAGATGCGTGGGCATCTGTAGCCTGTGGTGGCCATGTGAATATGTAGTCCTGGCAATTTGGGGCACTTTTTGGAAGAAGAGGAAAGACATGGTCGTTAATGTAAGTATTTTTTAAAAGCTTAAGCATGAAGTTGAAGGTAAATATCCAGAAGAGCCATAGCATCCTGAGTTTTCAGTCTCCTGGAAAGCAAGTTAAGTGCCACCCTATCTTTCTCTTACCCCCTTGGACCTGCCAGTTTCCAGCTCCTGTGAGGGCTATACCAGAAACCTACTCTTTCCCACCCTGCTTGAGCTCTGTACCCTACCCTGTATAGGGCCTAAGATTCAGTCAAGTGACAGAGCTAGGAAGAAGTGTCCTGTGTTGGTCTGGTAGTAATACCTGGGAGCCTTAGAAGTTTGCCCCTCCCCCTTCTCTCCACTGCTTTGTATTGTTATTCTTGTGAGTCTGAGGCAGTCAGAGAAGACTTTGTTAGTAGAGGCTAACAAAGACCAGATAGAATAATTCCATGTCCAAAATAAGGCAGATCCTCATTTCTCTGGAGACCTGGGATTGAGGGGAATAGAAAAGTGGGAGTGGTGTTGTAGGAGTTTGCTAAAGAGATTGACTTTAGTCTGGAAGGAGCTACCAGAGTCTGGTGTTGGAGCCCATGATAGAGTCAGGGAGCCGAAGTTATCTGGTGGTAATACTTAGAACAACATCATCCACAGGGGAAAGGTTGGTGGCATGAAGAGAGGGCCGTATGTAGCCTGGGCCAGAGCTAGAGCTCTGCCTGCAGTGGCTGCAAGAGGCATGATAGATGGGCAGATGCTTCCCAGGCTAGGGGGGTGGGAGCCAGGGGAGTCCCAGAACCTTCATCACTGTGGCCTGTTGTCCTATGCTTTGCTTGTGTACACACTGTCTGGTTTAGTTCCCAAAGGAGTTAAGAGTTTCCCTCTCAATTTATTCCTGTGGAAATATCTTAAGTCTCAAATAGCTAAGAAATGACACGAGAAACAAGCCAACTCGGCTACACGTTGATCTACAGTGCAACAGTTATAATTATTTTATTATATGGAGAAGCTGCATGAGATAATGGGTAGCTTTCTAATGACCTTTCCTTGGCCTTTTAGAATTGGGAAGCAGGGCCAAAGATTTAGCTCCATGATTATGGCACCTTCCTTGCAAGTGCAAGTCCCTGGTTCGATCCCCAGTAACCACATAAAACAATACCAGGCATAGTGACTCACAGCCACCAGCAATCAGTACTACATACATATCACAGTGCTAGGCATGGTGGCTCATGTTTGTAATCCCAACACTCGGGAGGCAGAGGCAGAAGGATTGCTGAGTTCCAGGCTTGCCTGGGCTACATAATGAGTTCAGGGCCAGCCTGAATGACAAAGCGAGACCTGTCTCAGGAAAAAGAAAAAAAAAGAATTGAGAAGAAGAACCCAAGAATTTACTTTGATAAGTCAGAATTTTATGCAGCTTTTTAGTATAAATTAAACTTACATGTAGAAACAGGTACCTAATCACTTTTACTAAATGATCTCAACCATTCATTGACTGCAATGTGAAAAATCATAAGCTCCCCTACTGCTATGCAAATCATGTAGTAGTAAGCAGACGTTGCTGTGACGTGGTGAGGGTTTCGTTGCTTTCTGTTTGCCTTGACATTTGTCAGTGTTTTTTGTCACCAAGAGACTCAGAAGTGGCAGGGTGAGGTGGGTTTTTTCTTTTTAGTCTTCCACTTGAAGTCTTCCTTGTCTTTTTTCCATGTAATTCATGTAATTCTGTTTCTTATTTTGACTTCATGTACCATTTTAATTTTCTCAGTTTGAAACCAAACTAATTTCAAAGAACTCAAAATGTTTAATGTTAAGTAATATCACTGGAAAATGAAGGATAATAGTCTTAATCAAAATAGGAAAATCACTAGGCATGGTGGCTCACACCTGTAATCCCAGCACTTGGGAGGCAGAAGCAGGAAGATTGCTGTGAGATTGAGACCAGCCTGGGCTACATAGTAAGTTCAGGGTCAACCTGAACTACAAAGTGAGACCCTGTTTCCAAAAAAAACTAAACAAAACCTAAAAAAAATTAGGAAGATAATTTTCATTGGGCATTGAAGTACACACTTTAGGGTAGAATCATTTAATTAAAATATTACACAAAATTTTGAAGTTTTTGAGGCTTACAGTTTTGTTTTGTTTTTTAAAACCCACAGGGTTAGATTGCAACTGTTTCCAAAAGTTTTGTTTCTTCAACTTTTAACCTACCTTTTTGCTCCAGGATTTTTGGAAAGTAATCATGCTGCTATTAGGTAATATGATGGCATTGGACTATAGATTTTTAAACTGAAACAGCCACTGCTTTGACAAGTGGCTTTGAAAAGGATGGAGTTAGTGTCAAGGCTGTCTTTCCAGTCCAGCAGATTTTATGGAGATTTTTAAGGCAGACAGGCAAAATGAAGCATTGGTTTAAATTATTTGCACTTTAATTATGCAGTAATGATGAAAGTTGGTCCAGTTACAGTCTTATGTCAGGGAAGAGATACATTGAGAAAAGGAATCAGTAAGTTGTTTGCTTGACATTTGTTATGATGTAAATTATCTTAATATATCCACAGAGCAAAAAACTTTTAACTAGAGCATGATAATGGAGTACTTTGACCACATATGTTTAACGTTAGGTTCCGTGTATGCCAGGCTGCAGATTAACAACCAGCCTTCATTGAACAGGATCACACAGTTTGCTGGACATCATTCTAGCCCGAGGGAGAAAGATGAAAAGTCATGTCCTTTCCTGTCAAGGAGTTCACCGCAAAAGGTTATAAATACTGACACTATATTTATTGCGTAGTGGTTAGAATCAGACATACTTATTTTCAGATCCTGACTTGTTTCCTAGCTGTAATCTGTGCCAATTGCTTCATATCTCAGATTCAAGACCCAGATTCTTCATGTGTGAAACGAGAAACAAATACAAGGGCTAATGATGAAATGAGTTGAAGCTCTGGTAAGAGCACATGGGTAGCTGCTGACTACTGGAGTGGAAAGGTTGCTAGGTATTAGGAGAGGAGGCTGGAGTAGCTCAGAAAAAGAAGGCTTGGAACCTTGTTAGTTTTTAACATGGACAGGAAATTAGGAATTAAGAGTGAGGCTGTGCATTTCAGAAAAAAGGAATGTCTGCAAAGTATACATTTGCTTCACAATAATTTGGTGAATATAGAACAATATATATTTAAAGCAAACTACTTTAAAAATCAGCACAAGATTGTAAATTTGTGCTTAAAATAGTAACTCATTGTTCCAAGTGTTTGTTATTACAGTGCAGAAATATAACAGCTTAAATGACATCTGAACAATTTAAGTAAAAAACTACACCAACAGAAGCTTCTTTTCTATTTGAACCCCGGGCCTCGTGCGTGCTAAGTAAATGTTTTTCCACTGAGCTGTTCACCCAGTCTTCCCCACCTCACTGTGGTTTTTTATTGTACAAAAAATTGTACATTTTTTTTTTTTTTAGTTTTTTGAGAGTGTCTTGTAGCCCAGGCAAGCCTTGAACTTGCAAGCAATCATCCTGCCTCTGCCTCCTGAGTGCTGGGATTACAAGCGTGAACCACTATGCCTCGCCTCAAGGTATTTTTTCAGTGCCGGGTTTAATGCATCTGATTCTGTTAATTATTGAGGACTTAATTTTATTTTATGTCCTAACAGGGTGTTAGTCAACTTGGGATCCCTGTGACCCCATACTTGAGAAAATCAACTTAGAGGAGGAAAGATTTGTTTTGGCTCATGGTTCAGAGGTTCCAGTCCATGGTGAATTATGGACAGAGCCCTTTGCTTTCAGATCTCTGGCAAAGCAGAGCTTATAGCAGAAGAGCACAATGGAAGAAAGCTGCTCACTTGATGGCTACCAGGAGGTGGTGAGGGACAGAGCCAGAGGGACCAGATACAGTCCCCAAGATCATACCCCCATGATCCATTCTCTTCAACTAGCCCCTGCTTGCTGTCTCCATCACCTCCCATAATGTCATCAAATGATGGTCCCATCATGGATGAATATCATTGAAGTTAGAGCTCCACAATCTTGTCAAATTTAGAAAGTTCTACCTCTGAACATGTAACACTTTGGGGGATACTTCAGATCTGAACCATAATTAGGTCCTGATATTAATTACTCCCTCTGATTTCCTTAATTTTGATTAATTTGACACAATTTTTCTCTTACACCCTTTTGTGGTCAAATAATCTATAAAAATCTTAAAATAATTCATAAGATATCCCTTTTGATAATATGGTCTTTTAAAATACAAAAATTCTAGCCAAGTACTAGGTTATGTATGTTAAAATTAAAATAACATTGACTTAAAATGTATGATAGTTAATGTGAAAAAGGAATAAATCATGCGAAAGGGAAAGGGCAGGTAGGGGAAAGAAAAAATTTGATAGGAAAAATAAAACAAAGCTTATGTATGTAGGGGAGGGTGTTATAGGGAGAGCAGCAGAAAGGGGAAAATTGAGATGTGTCATGTACAGATACAAATTCTCAGTGTTGAATGTGATCATAATCTATGTAAAAAATGTACCAATAAAGTTAATAAAAAATTTAAAAATAATGTTGACTTTTATTTTTATTTTTATTTTTTTTGCTTTTTGGAGACAGGGTCTTGCTTTGTAGTTCAGGCTGGCCCTGAGCTCACTACGGTGCCCAGGCAAGC
>PVIC010012887.1:10532-39058 GCA_004025085.1 Thryonomys swinderianus | reverse complement strand
GCTGGCCCTGAGCTCACTATGGTGCCCAGGCAAGCTGCCGCGAACTCAGCAATCCTCCCATCTCTGCCTCCCGAGTGCTGGGATTACAGGCGTGAGCCACCACGCCCAGCATTATATGTGGTTACCGGGGATCAAACTCAGGTCCTTGCACTTGCAAGGCAGGCGCCGGAACCACTGAGCTAACCCTCCGGCCCTGTTTCCTTTTTTTTAACCATCAATTTTTTCTTCCTTCATTATTTACCCCTCAGGATTATTATCTTTATGTGGCTTTAAAACAGAGACCAAAACTCAGACTGTAGTGCTGTTCATGTTGATCATCAATAAAAACACAACAGACTTGTGGCAATGAAACCTTTCTCTACACACAGTCAAGCATGTCAAAAATGATGTTAGCAATTCACTAACAGCTTTTCTCAAAGTAACACAGAGAGTAATAAACAGGAAAGGTGAACACAAAACTTCTCTGTATGGGAGAAAGGAAAAGCCAGTGCAGAAAGTGGCCTTTACACTCACCATGGGTGTTCTTCTTACTGCTGTTTCTGCAGTAGACTTCAGAAGACTTTAGGCAGGCCAAAACCACTGGTTCTGTGGGTTAGATGCTCATGCCCCCTAAAATTTATATGTTGACATCTAACTGTCCACATGATGATACCAGGAGATGGTGTTTAAGAAGGTAGTTAGGAAATGATAAGATTAGTGCCTACTGTGATTTGAATATGTTTGTCCCCTTTAAAAATTAATGATGAAACAATTTCTGACATAGCAGTGTTGGAAGATGGGGACTTCAGGGAGATGCTTGGGTCTTCGGGGCTTTCAATGCTTGAATGAATTAGTATAGTTAGAAAAGGATGCATAAGAGAAAGCTCATTCCCATTCACCTTTCTTCTTTCCACCATGACAGCCCAGAAGACAGCCCTCACCAGATATCAACACTTAGATCTCGAACTTCAACCTCCAGCAGTGTAATAAATTTGTATTGTTTTTAAGCCTCTAAGTGTACAGTATTTTGTTATAATAACCAAATATAGTAAAATAGCTGATCAGACTTAATTCATTGTCTAAACTCTTTCTCATACACCTTCACAGTATGATACTCCTGTTATCAGGTTCCAGGGTGCTTACCCCTTGGTATCCAAGCTCCTCTCATCTTGAACAAAGAATTATATGAAAGGCCTGGGGATTAGATCAGGGGCTCTACTCCTGCCTCATAAGCACAAGGTCTGGAGTTTGATCCCTGGTACTGGGAAAAAAAGAAAAAAATAATTACATAAAACAAGAAAAAATGGTGCCAAACTATATTTGAAAAGTGAAAGATAATGGATAAACTGACTCTGTAGAGCAAATTCGGGCTAAGTAAATGATGGGAAAAATTAAAAACCAAAATAGAACAAAAGTATTCCTGAAGGCTGCAGAGCAGGTTATCATGAGGCAAATATGGTAATGAGCACTTCTGGGTCCTTTTATTTGAGCCATATCTCATGGTAGCACAGTGTCCTGAGATCTAGTCACACCTTTCCTACCAGGAAGTCTAAGCCAGGCCCCAGCTCATTTCGCCCTCAGAGACACATATCCCATAATTCTTTGTGGGTTGCTAAGGGAGTGGAGGTCTCCATCTTCTATAGCTTCTTTGAGTTAGAAAGGACTCTAGACTCTACTTGCAGGGAATTATGTGTTCTCCCGCTACACTGGGATTTTGTGGCTCACTGGATGAGCTGAAGAAAGAAAAATCTGTCAAGGGCAATGAGAAAAGAGTTAATGATCATCAAGCTCTTTCACTGATGGCAGAAAGAACTTCACTGTTAGAGCAAATATGAAGAGCAGGTCAGATTACTATGCTTCCTGTAGAGAAGAATGTATGTCAGAGAGGAATGTAAATATAAGTTATCAAGAGCCTGAGAGCAGTTGCCTTAGGAACATCCTGTTTACTTAGCCATAGCAGCACTGGAGTCTTGCTTTCTGAAGAAAACTCTCAAGGCTCACAGGAGCATTTTTTCCCCTTTTGGTGATCTTCATCAGACAGTTCAGGTGGGACTGACTTTGTGCTAGAAAGAAGAATACGGTTATCTGTCTCTGTTGCTTTTCCTACAGAGGCAAGGTTAGCAATGGGAGACAGAACTCAGATGTCTTTGGCAAAGTTTTTCCAGAGCTCACTTTAGCATCTGTTAGTTATGGCTCTTTACCTTTCCAGAAGATTGAGGACTATTTCTCATCCAGGACTTCTATAGTTTGTTACCACATCCCTTGAGGAAGGACCAAAATGATTCCCTTAAGGGCCTATCAGGCTGCCTTTCTTGCCCCTTATTAACTTTTATTTGTCATGGAGATTTCAGACATGTCTTTTTGGAATCTCTTACAGTATATGACAGCAATCTGCTGAGGAAGACAGGCTGCCTCTAGGAGTTGGAGAATTTCTTGCTGGTGATTTATGGATGATTGAGATAATATCTGACCCTAAGGGGTCCCTCATCCCCAACTATAACTATAGACCTAAAGGAAGGGTTTCCAGAGAAAGAAGTCAAAACTAAATGAAATGAAATAATTGAACTGGCTCATCTGTTATATCCAGGGTCAGCCAAGGTTCCTCAGAGAAGACAGCAGTGTCTATGGGCCAGGGCACTGCAGACTCCCCTGGGGCTCTTCAATCATGGAATAGGAAGTGAAAGTTATGGCTGACTCAGCCCCTCTCTGGGAGCGGGGACAGTTGAACTAATGCCATAGTTAAGCACATTAGCCTCCTCACATTTGGAGCAAGGCCTGGGCAAGGTTTGCTACACTCTCATGCCTAGTGTCCAGACTTCCTGAATTTAAGCCAGGAATATCAACTGTCCCTGGATTTTTTTTTCCTTAGATGATTTGGATGAGTTTAAAGCTTTTCAAATTGTGACAGCTATAATCTTAGCCTTTTTCTTGACTAAAGGTGGCTGTGACCCTGTCCAAAGTTTTTGTAACTTGTGCTGAATATTTGCAGCTGATTGGCAGATGATATGATGTTCCACTAGTGCCTCTTCCTTCCAGGAAGATAGATCTATGTTAGTATATTTATGAAAGACTTCTACTAACTGGTTGCAGAAGATGGCTTGATTTTCCTGTGCCCTAAATGACCCCACTCACTCTATCACAATTAACAGACTTTTAATGCACCTTTTTATCTCCAGGATAAGGGCAACTAACATGTTAGACATAATTTCTAGTCCATAACTCATATTATAGTCTCAGTTTGGTTCTATTGAAACATACTTTTCATCTGCATAGTTTCTAGCCTCTTGTAGGATTGTCTTTCACCTCAAGTACAGCAACTGGCTCTGATAAATTGAACATTTCTCCATGATAAATCAAATGCACGGGTCAAAGGTGAAAATCTATCTGCGAACTTAGGAGGGTCCCCTGATGGTTGGCCTAGTTATTCTAGACACCCTAAGCTCCTGGATGTCTACAGCTGAAGAAGGGACCTGCACTAGACTACAGTAGTATCTTAGTCCACTCCACAAACTTAATTCATGATTGTAAAAAACATGGTTCCATTTGTGACAACAATGGTCATGTTGGCCACCGGATATGGAGTTTGTGAATGGAGTTTGCAAGTTTGCAAGTTGTGATGAACATTTCTGTTCACAAACTGAATTGTTTGTGAAAAGAAGCATTCGTGAACTGAAGCATTGCTGTAATCCCTTCTACCCCCCTGGAACCACTCATAGGGGTGAGATAAATTGTGAATTAGAGTTGTAAGAAGCACCATTTTGGTTTGACCTGTGGGGCTTAAAGCTATGAGAGAGGCCAAGGAATGCTGGGTTCCTCTGGGAACCAGGCTGTAATGGAGTCCCCATATTGTTTGGAGGGGCTGGACCTATTGGCATGGGGACTACAAAGAGGAGGTCAAGGAGAATTCCCAGTGTGGCTATCTTATCATTAGATAAGAGAGACTCAAATCCCCTGAAAGATGAGTGGGGGGTCTCAGAAGAGAGTTATCTAAGATATCCTCCTCATTCTCAGGGACCCCTCTAAACACTACAGCTCCTGAGCATCCCCTTAATAGAGTCACAAAATCCTGAACAAAAGGCATTTAATTCCACCTTTCATGTTTTAAGCAGAAACACTGTAACTAGAAAACACTCCGATAAAGTACCAGCCCACACCTATGTCTCCCCACTTCTCAATTCATACTGAAACCAAACTGTACTGCAGTGATAAAGAAGCTCCTTCTGTTAATCTGTCAAGTTAAACTTCTACTCATCAAGGGTATAGCCTAGTGGGGAGGCCAGGGCACTCACGGGGTGGCAAGTCCAAGAGCTTTCCCACTGTTTCATCTTGGGTCTTGGCTCCCTGAGATGGCATCCCATGAAGACAGAGGAGACCTGAAGGGTTGTACAGACCACCCCTTGTGAGACCTTAACACTCACTGAGGAGATTTTTGCATCTGAACTTGAGGGTGATGCCAGCTTTGTTCACAGAGGCACAGAGGTAGACCCCACTCAGGGTTTGTCACCATATTAAAGCTTTTAAGGGCCTTAGGGAACTCCTTAGGGAGCAGGGGGTGGAGCCACTTGTGACTTTACCTAAACCTTTGAGTCCCTAGAGATAAGGATGGGACCCCTCCCAAACAGTTTCTTAGGCCTTACTGTCAAGCCACTTACTGGCTGTTAAGCAAAGAAGATCAGTAGCTCCTGAATTTACTGCAATAGTAAAAAGTCTGAGCCAGGATAGTTCTGCTTTTGTCTGTGCAGAGTCACTTTGTTTTAAATGCTGTTCCTTTGCTCTGCTCAGGCCATCATTATTCTTAAATTTCCTGCACATAAACAAGGAAGAAATTCAACTGGGAAGTGATAGCCCAAGAGAAAGAGGAGGCCAGTCAACTGCTGCAGCCACCCGGAGCACAGCCTTGGGCGTGGCACTGACCCAAAGGCATACCTATGCTTGCAGCTTTGGCACGTTCATCCCCTCTTCAGCCTCCAAGTCCATGTATACCCATAACTGCAACTACACACCTGGTCTGGCCTCTCTGTGCACCCACTGCTTGGGCACTGATGCCTGGGCCAAGTCAAGTGGGAGGGGGTGAGAGGAGGTCACATATGTGCACACACTCCCAGTCTGTGACTGGAGATGGTTACAGGCCTTTCCAGTGTGGCCTGTGGGAAATAAGCCTGCAGCTCCACTGGACACTGTAATTCCCGGTTTTGCCCATTTCCGTTACTGGCAAAAGCCACAGGAGTTTGTAAAAGTGAGTATTTGGGGCTGGAGACTTAGTTCAGTGTTTCCAGTGTCTGCTTAACAAGAGCAAGCTCCCAAGTTCCACTCCTGGTACCACATATCACAGTGCCAGAAGTATCACAGTGCTCACGCCTATAATCCCAGCACTCGGGAAGCAGGCGCAGGTGGATTACTGAGTTTGAGACTTGTGTTGGGTACATAGTGAGCTCAGGGCCAGCCTGAACTACAAAGCGAAACCCTGTCTCTACATAAATAAATAAATAAATAAATAAATAAATAAATAAATAAATAAATAAGCAAGCAAACAAACACATGAATAAATGAACAAATAAATAAATAAATGTGAGTATTTCCCTCCTCTCTGGGAAGTCACTATGCCAGTTAAAATAATTCAAAAGAAAAGACATTCCTCCCTCTTGTTCTCCAAAAGTATATGTTCTCTAAAATCAGAGGCTTAACTCATAAACCTAGATGGTTAAAAAATAAAAAGAGAGAGAGGAGATGGAGCAGTGAACATATGTCCATGTGACAAAAGCCGCATAACAAGACACCATGGCTGCCAGCCACATGCTATGAGGCAACACAGCAAGGCTCCACAGCAAGACAAACAAGAGAGAGCTGCTTACAAACTGGAGTGGGTAGAGACCAGTCTAATTTCTACAAAGGGTAACAAATGTGCAGACCACAAGGCATACTAAGCTCTAAATCATATGCACAGTGCAGCAAGCTCTCTGGATACTTAACTTTTGCCCTAAATAAACACAAGTAAAGTCTCTCCCAGCTGAAAGAAAACAAAGGGCATATATTTCTCCCTTTGTAGTTGGAAAAGCAGCAAACAGTTCTCTGTGCACCGTGAGAAGAGGTCCCTGAATTCCTGGCCTACAGGAGAGAAAGACAAAAACAAAAACAAAGACAAAAATGTGTCCGATGTGGAGCCTTTCCTAGTGTCCTGATACCTACATTCCCTGGTTGACTGTACCAAACAAATGCTATTTGGCTTAGGAGTGCTCTCTGCTTGGCTTCCATGTTCTTTCCATCTCAGATAAAGAATTGTAACATGAAACAAAAAAAAGCAGTGGTAAGGTTTTTTGAAAAGAAAAGGATACAGGAGAAATTAGGTCTGCAGAATGAACTTGGGCCAAGTAAAAGAAAATATTAAAAACAAAATGAAACAAAAGTACACCCCAACAAGGCACAGGGCCAGATACCATGAAGAAAGTCAGGGTAGTGAGCTCTTCATGGCAGCTGTGTCCTTTTGCTCCATCTAAACCCATGACAGCTTGCATGAAGAGGGTCCTGAAATCTGGTCACACTTTTCTTCCCAGCCTGTGTAAGCCATGCCCTATGTCACCCCCATCCATAGCAATGCCCCCTTTGTAGCACTCCATTTAAATACCAAGACAAAGCCAGGTGTCTTAGCACATGGTCATAATCCCAGCACTCTGGGAGCTAAAGCAGGAGGTTCACAAGTGCAAGTTCAGCCTTAGCAATTTGACAACTTAGTGAGACCCTGTCTTAAACACACAGCAACAACCTTTAATAAAGCTTTTCTTCCCATTATTTAAATTTTACCATAAATAATGTTACAAAAATGTGATACTTTGGTCTAGTCATTGAAACATTCTAAATAAAATGACAAGGGAATGAGTGTAATGGATTAACACTGAAGAATTAGAGATGGTAAAAATTAATCTTGCTACCTAAAATGGGAAGACCAAGAGGAAGACCCCAGTGAAAACCATACACTTGCCAGGCGTGGTGGCTCACACCTGTAATCCCAGCACTTGGGAGGCAGAGACAGGAGGATTGCTGAGTTCGAGGCTTGCCTGGGCTCCATAGTGAGCTCAGAGCCAGCCTGAACTACAAAGCGAGACCCTGTCTCAAAAAAAAAAAAAACATACACTTTAAAAATCAATAGCTGATAAATATTCTCAGAACAGAGCTGAATCTTCAGTGTCACCAATACAGTTATATTGAAGCAAAAGCAGCATTTGAACAGGACACTTGCAGAAAAATAGTCAGTGTATATGAGCATATGAGTAGGTGTATCTTAGAACAGAGGCAAAGATAAAAGAGGTGAATGGAGTCACTTTATAAAATTCTAAACAGCTGTCAGTCACTGGGAAGGGTCTAGTAGAAGTTTTTGAATAAACTACCTCTAGTTAGCTAAATAAGAATTGAAAGAAGTGTTAAGTGAACCAACAACAGAAAATGTGAGAGGGTTGTGTACTGAAAATGCTTTGCAAAGAATTTTCCCAGTTATTCTAAAGTGTTAGGTTTTTATCCCTATTTTAACTGGTTTTAAGCACAGTTCTCCTGACAGCATTATTTTTATGCTCATAATATGACCTGTGCAATTAAATTAAAAGAACCAAGAAGTTACACTGGCATTTCACATTGTTCAGAGGATAAAAGTTAATTGACTCAATTATTTAAGTCTGCCTAGCGATATTTCTATGTGGAGTTTTTTTTTCCACTTGGGAATCTCAAGGCAGTTTATAAATTTTCCATTCTCTCCACCTAAGAAGTGAAAGGCAGAAGCATATTTTATTTTAATGAAATTTTTCCCATTGGAAAAAAGGATAGGGCTTTGTTCCAGAGTTTAATCTATTAGAATACAATTCTCATGGCATTTCAAGTCAGTATTAAGTGAAACATTCCAAATAATGCAAAATTATTATTTCTAACATAAAGTCTAACCCCAAAAGGCAGCAAAAAGAAAATTTGCCAAAAAAATTTAGTATATACCACATAATGGCACAAAACTATATTTCCAGACACCCGGGTGCCATTCCGTTCCTGCCACAGAGGGCTGAAGCCTGCCAACCAGCCCACTCCAGCCCAGAGCTGTGCAGTAAGGAGTCAGGTATGGACCCAGGCCTCATCCCCACCACGGAGGATTGAGGCCTGCCAGCTGGCCCCCACCCCCACTTGGGCGCTGTGTTGTGAGGACCCAGGCCCCAGAGGAGCTGGAGCCATTTCCTGCGACCTTTCCACATCAGAGCCATGCCAAGAGACCAGGAAAGATAATAAAAAAAAGTGGGGGAATCTAGCTTCTATTTTGCCATCTACTCCTAGATCCTTCTATTCACCTCTTGTCCCCACACCCTCTCCTAACTTCCTGTCAGAAGCAATACCCAGAAGTAAAAGACTCTTAGGCTGCCCTATTTCTTCTCCTGTAATATTATAAGGAGGTGTGCAAGGTCTACAACAGTCTTACAGCATACAGTTGGTATGGTTTTATATAAACCCTTTTATCCTCTATCACCCATTGGCATATATGAGGTTCTCAAGTCTAGGTGACCTTCATAAAGCTGCTAACCCAATTTCATTCTCTTTCTGTCCCCTACCTCCCTTATTCCCCAGTGACCTCTTATCCCCAAAGGGTCCTGGGGGTACATTTATGATCTACATGTTGTACACACATTCCTGATTCATTCTAAATTTTGGCATATGGATATAGAGGTAACTCATGATCTCAAAGTCTTCATAATAGAAATTAACAAAACTTTTCATTTTGTTTACTGTGTTTCATGCTGATATTGGCACTGATTGTATTATGGTAACAAAGATGATGTGATTGTTCTGCTCAAATACCGCCCATGATGTATTAGAACTGAGAACTCTCAAGAGTCATTACAGATTCAAGGAGGACACCCCAGGAAGGTGCCACAACCAAAGGGCCCAGATAATAGAAAGAGACCTGCAACAAACATTGCCCTGTCATCAGGCAAAGAATCAAACAAATAGCATTAATAACAATGAAGAGTAGAAATGAGAAAATATACAAAAAACCAGAAGGAAAGATCACCACCACAGGGAAATTCAGAGAAAAGGGAAATAGGGCAAACTGAAACTCAAACACCAGGACTGTTGGAGATGGTAACTAAAGCAAATCTAGTAAAATAGAAATCAGAACTCATCTCTGAGATCAAAACAGAGATACTGTCCACAGTGAAAGACATCATTAGAGATTAGCGAGATGATAGAATCCAAGATAGCAGAAGCAATGGAACCTTTTAAACAGCTTCAAGCAGAGCTCCAGGGAATGATGAAGGAGAACAAAAGCTTGCGAAGTAGGATGAATGAAGAAGACAAACGAATCTCAGATCTAGAGGACAGCATAGAAGCCAATGAGCGGGAAAGATATAATACACGGAAAAGAGCAAGGGGCCATGAGAAACCAATTCAACAGCTTCCAGATGACTCAAAGAAAAATAATATAAGACTGATTGGAGTAACTGAGGAAATGGGAGACAGTGTAAAAGACAAAAAAGCTATTGTCAGAGATAAGAACAGAAAACTTCACAGGAAAAGAAATAGACATACAGATAAATGACGCCAATAGGACTCCAAAATGCCATGAAATAAAAATATCTACACCTAGATACATAATTATCAAGGTTCAAGATGCACAACAAAAGAAGGAAATACTGCAAGCAGAGAGAGAGAAAGGAAGAAAATCACCTACAAAGGGAAGCCCATTAGGATCACAGCAGACTTTTCAACACAAACACTCAACACAAGGAGAGCACAGAGTGCAGTATTTCAAGCATTGCAGGAAAAAACCTCCAACCTAGACTGTTGTATCCTGAAAAACAATCTTTCAGAATAGATGGGGGAAATAAGATACGTCCATGATAAAGAACACCTGAAAAACTTTACAATTACAAAATCTGCACTCCAAAAGATTCTAAAGAACATCATGGAAAAAAAAAAAAAGTCCATATCCATGAGACTCAGGAGAGTGTATTCACTGGGGCAAACAAGAAACTAAATAGAAAAGAGGAAAAGCAAGAAAAAAAAAAAACCGACAACAGAGAAACAGAGCAGCTCTGAATATGTCCATATCAGTCATAATCATTAAGGTCAATGAACTCAGTGGGCCAATTCAAAGACACAGACTAGCAGATTGGATCAAGAAGCAAGATCCTACAATTTGCTACATACAGGAAACACACCTAATTCAGAAGGAAACCTATAGACTGAAAATAAAAGGTTGGAAAACAATCTTCCATGCCAGAGGAAACTGCAAAAAAGCAGGAATGGCTATCTTCTTTGCAGATAAAATAGATTTGAAGCCAAAACAGATCAACAGAGATAAGGAAGGTCACTATACTCTCATACAGGGAACTATCCAAGAGAAAGAAATAACAATCATAAATATTTACACACCAAACACTAATGCACCCACCTATGTAAAACAAACATTATGGGACATGAAAAGCCAGATAACCATAAATACAATAGTACTAGGGGAATTTAATACTCCACTGTCACAAATTGACAGATCAACTGGACAAAGAATCAGTAAAGAAATACTTGAGCTAAATCAAACTTTTGAGCAAAGGGACTTATTCGATGCCTACAGAATTTTTCACCCTACAAAGTGAGATTATATGTTCTCAGCTGCTCAGGATCATTCTCCAAAACAGAGCACATTCTAGTCCATAGGACAGGCTTAAGTAAATGCAAAGGAATCCAAGTTATCCCCTTCATACAATGAGACCATAGTGCCTTGAAACTGGAGCTGAATAGCAAAAGAAATTCCAAAATCCTCACAAGCACAAGGAAATTGAAAAACACTCTATTGACCAAACAAGGGGCCACAAAAGAAATTAAAGAAGAAATTAAAAAGTTTCTACAACTAAACAACAACCCCAGGACAACATACAGGAATTTATGGGACACAGTGAAAGCAGTCCTGCGAGGGAAATTCGTAGCAGTGAATGTCTACACTTGGAAAATAAAGCAAACTGAAATAAACAATCTAATGATGAACCTCAGACAACTAGAAAAAGAGGAGCAAAACAAATGCAAAACACATACTAGAGAGGAAATTATAAGGATCAGAGCAGAAATTAATGCAATGGAGACTAAGAGAACAATCAAAGAATCAATGAATCCAAGAGTTGGTTCTTTGACAGGATAAATAAAATCAACAGACTTAGCCAACCTTAACAAACATAGGAAGGAAAAGACTCAAATCCATGCTATAAGGAATGAACATGGGGAAATCAGCACAGATCCAGAAGAAGTCCAAAAGATCATTCACACATACTTTGAAAATCTATACTGCAAGAAGATGGAAAATCTAGAAGAAATGGATAGATTCCTAGACACATATGAACTTCCAAAGTTGAACGAAGAGGATATAAAAATGTTAAACAAGCCAATAGCAATCTGGGAAACTGAAAATGTAATAAAAAAAAACCTACCAACAAAGAAAAGCCCTGGTCCTGATGGCTTCACTGCTGAATTCTACAAAACTTTTAAAGAATAGTTCATACCAGTACTTCTCAATCTTTTTAATGAAATCAAAAGGGAAGCAGGACTCCCCAAATCATTCCTTGAAGCAAACATCACCTTGATTCCAAAGGCAGGGAAAGATCCGACCAAAAAAGAAAACTACAGGCCAATCTCTCTAATGAACATTGATGCAAAAATCATCAACAAAATACTAGCCAAAAGTTTGGTGCATAAATATTTATGATTGTTATTACTTTCTCTTGGATAGTTCCCTGTCTGTGAAATAAAGCATTCGAATTTCAAGTGGAATTGTATTGAATCTGTATAATAGTTGTGGGAGTATAGCCATTTTGATGATGTTGGTTCTCCCGACCCAGGAACAAGGGATATCTTTCCACTTTCTCAAAACCTTTTCTATCTCATTTTTCAGGGTCCTATAGTTTTCAGAGTAGAGGTCTTTCACTTCCTTTCTTATGCTGATTCCTAGGTATTTCATTTTTCTGAGTGCTATTTTAAAAGGGATTGACTCCCCAATTTCTCTTTCAGTGAGTCTGTTCTTTCTGTAGACAAAGGCTGTTGATTTTTGAGCATTAGCCCTATATCCAGCAACACTACCAAATCTGGTAATTAAGTCTAGTAGTCTTTTGGTTGAGTTTATAGGATCCTCTAGATAGAGTATCATATCATCAGCAAATAATGACAGCTTAACTTCTTCCTTACCTATCTTTATTCTTTTATATCTTTGTCCTGCCTGATTGCTATGGCTAATGATTCCAGCACTATATTAAACAAGACTGATGACAACAGGCATCCTTGTCTTGTTCCTGACCTTAGTGTAAAAGGTTTCAGTTTTTGCCCATTGAGAATGATGCTGGCTGTTGGTTTCTCCTAAATAGCTTGCATTAAATTGAGATAAAGTCCAATGATTCCAATTCTCTGTAGGGTTTTGATCAAAAATGGGTGTTGGATTTTGTCAAATGCTTTGTCTGTGCCTATTGAGATAATCATATGTTTTTTTGTCCTTGAGTCTATTAATATAGTGTATTACATTGATTGATTTACATATGTTGAACCAGCCTTGCATCCCTGGGATAAATCCGACATGATCAGGGTGTATGATTTTCTTCATAACTCTCTGTATTCTGTTTGCCAATATCTTACTGAGGATTTTTGCAACAAGTTTCATTAGAAAGATTGGCCTGTAGCTTTCCTTTTTGGTGAGATCTTTCACTGCCTTTGGAATCAAGGTGATGGTTCCTTCAAGGAATGATGTGAGGAGTACTGCTTCCCTTTCAGTTCCATTAAAGAGATTGAGAAGTACTGGTATTAACTCTTCTTTAACAGTTTTGTAGGGCCAGAGGGTTAGCTCAGTGGTTCCAGCGCCTGCCTCGCAAGCGCAATGTCCTGAGTTCGATCCCCGGTAACCACATACAATGCTGGTCATGGAAACTCACACTCACCAGCAATCAATACCACATACCACGGTGCCAGGCGTGGCTCACGCCTGTAATCCCAGCACTCAAGAGGCAAAGACAGGAGGATTGCTGAGTTCAAGGCTTTTCTGGGCTACATAGTGAGCTCAGAGCCAGTTTGAACTACAAAGCGAGACCTTGTCTCAAAAAAAAAAAAAATTGTAGAATTCAGCAGTGAAGCCATCAGGACCAGGGCTTTTCTTTGTTGGTAGGTTTTTTATTACATTTTCAATTTCCCAGATTGATATTGGGTTGTTTAACATTTTTATATCCTCTTCATTCAGCTTTGGAAGTTCATATGTATCTAGGAATCTATCCATTTCTTCTAGATTTTCCATCTTCTTGGAGTACAGATTTTCAAAGTACATGTTTATTAACCTTTGTTCTTCCTCTGGGTCTGTGCTGATTTCCCCATTTTCATTCGTTATAGCATGGATTTGAGCCTTTTCCTTCCTTTGTTTGATAAGGTTGGCTAAGGGTCTGTCGATCTTATTTATACTTTCAAATAACCAACTCTTTGATTCATTGATTCTTTGTATTATTCTTTTAGTCTCCATTGCATTAATTTCTGCTCTGATCCTTATAATTTCCTCTCTAGTATGTGCTTTGCATTTGTTTTGCTCCTCTTTTTCTATTTTAATGAGGTACATCATTAGTTTGTTTATTTCAGTTTGCTCTATTTTCCAAGTGTAGGCATTCACTGCTATGAATTTCCCTCGCAGGACTGCTTTCATTGTGTCCCATAAATTCCTGAGTGTTGTTCTGGGGTTGTCATTTAGTTGTAGAAACTGTTTAATTTCTTCTTTAATTCCTTTTTGGCCCATTGGTTGGTTAACAGAGTGTTGTTCAATTTCCATGTGTTTGTGAAGATCTTGGAATTTCTTTTGCTATTCAGCTCCAGTTTCAAGGCACTATGATCTCATTGTATGAAGGTGATAACTTGGATTCTTTTGCATTTACTTAAGCCTGTATTGTAGACCAGAATGTGACCTATTTTGGAGAATGATCCATGAGCAGCTGAGAAGAACGTATATTCTCACTTTGAAGGGTAAAAAATTCTGTAGGCATCGAATAAGTCCCTTTGCTCAAAAGTTTGATTTAGCTCAAGTATTTCTTTACTGATTCTTTGTCCAGTTGATCTGTCAGTTTGTGACAGTGGAGTATTAAAGTCCGCTACTACTATTGTATTCATGGTTAACTGGCTTTTTATGTTCAGTAATTTTTGTTTTATATAGTTGGGTGCATTAGAGTTTGGTGCATAATATTTTGGAAACACAAGAAACCAAAATAGCAAAAGCAATTCTAACCAAGCACGACATGGCAGGGGTATTGCAATCCCCAATTTAAAACCCTACTGTAAAGCAGCTCTGATAAAAACTGCATGGTACTGGCAAAGTAACAGACCCGAGGGCCAGTGGAATAGATTAGAAGACCCAGAAACAACCCCAGATACACTAAGCCAACTTATCTTTGACAAAGGGTGCAAACATCCCCAATGGAGGAAAGACAGCCTGCTTAACAAATGGTGCAGGTAAAACTGGGCTTTAACCTGCCAAAAGCTAAAGCTAGACCTATCTCTTTCACCATGCAAAAAACTAAACTTACAATGGATATGAGACTTAAACATTAAAACAGAAACAATAAACCTGCTGGAAAACAGATTAAGTAAAACTCTTGGAGACATTGGCTTAGGCAGGGACTTTATGAATAAAACCTCTATAGCACAAGAACTAGCAGAAAGAAACAACAAATGGGATGATCTCTTTCTACTGAAAAGCTTCTGCACAGCAAAAGAAGTCACTGGCATGATAAAACACAACCAACAACATGGGAAAAACTCTTTACTAGCTGTTTATCAGACAAAGAGCTATTATCTACAATATATAAAGAATTCAAACAGATCAGCCTCCCCAAGCTTAAAGAAACAATTCAAAAATGGGCATCTGAAGTGAACAGACACTTCTCAGAGGCAGAAGTCAAAGCAGCCAAGGAGCATATAAAAAAATGTTCAACATCACTGGTCATTTGCGAGATGCAAATGAAAACAACACTGAGATTTCATCTCACTCCACAAAGAATGGCTGCTATCACAAAATCAACTAACAATAAATGCAGGCGTGGCTGTGGGGAGAAAGGAACCCCTCTCCACTGTTGGTTGGATTGCAGGCTTGTGCAACCATTGTGGAGATCTGTGTGGAGATTTCTCAAAAACAAGGACTAGGGGTCCCATTTGACCCTGCTATCTCCCTGCTAGGAATATACCCAAAAGAATTTTTAAACTCACATTGGAAAGACAGATGTACACCTTTGTTCTTAGCAGCTCAGTTTGTGATAGCTCAATCTTGGAAAGATTTGGGTTTTTTTTTTAATAAAATGGAGTATTATTCTGCCATAAAGAATGAGTAGATTGATTCATTTATGGGCAAATAGATACACCTGGAGGACACACTAACGAGTGAAATAAATAGATCACTGATAGGCAAATACCAGATCTTCTCTTGATATGAACACCTATAGATGCAAATGAGCTCTATAAAGTTTGACAGTTTTTGTAGAATGGGAAATTTGCAAAGGAAATTTTGGTGTGGGAATGTAATGAGGGGAAGGAATAAATATGATTCTGAAAGAAAATATAAGAGCATGTATCTAGGGGGTGGGGAGGTTTGGATGGGTGGGGATATGGGTAAAAATGAGAATTGACTTGTGTCATATATTGGTATAAATTCCCCAATGTTATGTGTGATTGTGAGATGTATATAAATTGTACCAATAAAGGATTCAATTTTTTAAAAAACCTATATTTCCAGCTACTCAGGAGGCTGAGGCAGGAAGATTATTAGTTTAAGGTCAGTCTGGGGAATTTATTGAGAATTTCTCTCAAAAAAATATTTGTGAGGCCATCCGTTTCCAGCAGACTGATGGCCACCCACTGGCCCACTGTACCTGGGAGCGACGCGGGCTCGGCTACCTGGCGCCATCCATTTCCGTCGGACTGAGGGCCCCCCACCGGCCAAATGTACCCCGGAGCTGTGCAGTGAAGAGTCAGGAATGGACCCTGGGCGCCATCTGCACCACGGAGGGTTGAGGGCCTCCGCCCAGCCCCAACCCCACCCCAGAGCTGCGTTGTGAGGACCCAGGTCCTAGAGGAGCCAGAGCCATCTCCTGTGTCCCTCCACAGGAGGCATGCTTCTAGAGCCACACTGAGAGACCAGGCAAGATAAAAAAAAAAAAAGTGGAATCTAGCTTCTATTTTGCCATCTACACCTCGATCCCTCTATTCACCACTTGTCCCCGCTCCCTCTCCTATCTTCCTGTCAAGCAAAACCCAGAAGTAAAAGATTCTTAGGATGCCCTATTTCTTCTTCTATACTATTATAAGGAGGTGTGAAAAGTCTCCAATGGTCTTCCAGCATACAGTTGGTACGGTTGTACATATGCCCTTTTATCCTCTATTACCCGCTGGCATATATGAGGTTCTAGGGTATAGGTGATCTTCATAAATCTGCTAACCCTATTTCATTCTCCTTCTGTCTTCCTACCTCCCTGATTCCCCAGTGACCTTTTATCCCCAAAGGGTTCGGGGGGTACAATTATGATCTATATGTTGTAAACACATTGCTGATTAATTCTAAATTATGGCATATGGACATAGAAGTAACTCATAAGCTCAAAGTCTCCAGAATACAATTTAACAAAATGTTTTATCTTATTTACTGTGTTTAATACTGATATTGGCATTTATTGTATTATGGTAACAAACATGATGTAATTGTTCTGCTCAAATACCTCCCATGATGTGTCAGAACTGAGAACTCTCGAGGGTCATTACACATTCAAGGAGAACCCCTCAGGAAAGTGCATCCAAAAGGCCCCAGATAATAGAAAGAGACCTGCAACAAACATTGCCCTGTCATCAGGCAAAGAACAGCATTAATAACAATAAAAGAGTAGAAATGAGAAAATACACACACACACACACACACACACACACACACACAACAGACACAAAGATCACCACCACAGGGAAATTCAGAGAAAAGGGAAATAGGGCAAACTGAAACTCAAACACCAGGACTCTTGGAGATGGAAAATGAAGCGGATCTAGTAAAATGGAAATCAGAACTCATCTCTGAGATCAAAACAGGGATACTGTCCACAGTGAAAAATTCATTAAAGAAGAGATCAGCGATATGGTAGAATCCAAGATAAGAGAAGCAATGGAACCTTTTAAACAGCTTCAAGCAGAGCTTCAGGGAATGATGAAGGAGAACGAAAGCTTGTGCAGTAGGATGAATGAAGCAGAGAATTGAATCTCAGACCTAGAGGACAGCATAGCAGCCAACGAGCAGGAAAGGTATAATTTATGGAAAAGAGAAAAGGACCATGAGAAATCAATTCAACAGCTTCTAGGTGACTCAGAAAAATAATATAAGACTGATTGGAGTCACTGAGGAAGCAGGAGACAGTGTAAAAGACATACAAAAGCTATTGTCAGAGATAACAACAGAAAACTTCACAGGAAAAGAAATAGACATACAGATAAATGAGGGCTATTGGACTCCAAAACACCGTGACATAAAAATACCTACACCTAGACATAGAATTATCAAGTTTCCAGATGCACAACACAAGAATAAAATACTGAATGCTGTGAAAGGAAGAAAATCACCTACAAAGGGAAGCCCATTAGGATCACAGCAGACTTTTCAACACAAACACTCAACACAAGGAGAGCATGGAGAGAAGTACTTCAAGCATTGCAGGAAAACAACCTCCAACCTAGATTGTTGTATCCTGCAAAATTATCTTTCAGAATACATGGGGAAATAAGATACTTCCATGATAAAGAACACCTGAAAAACTTCAAAAATACAAAACCTGCACTCCGAAACATCCTAAAGAACAACTTGGAAAAAAAACACAGAAAATTCCATACCCATGAAACCCAGGAGAGTGAATTCATTGGGGCAAACAAGAAAATAAATAGAAAAGGGGAAAAGCAAGGAAGGAAAAAGAAAAAAACCAAGAACAGGGAAACATGTTAGCTCTGAACATGCCCATATCATCATAACCATTAATGTCAATGGACTCAATGGGCCAATTAAAAGACACAGACTAGCAGATTTGATCAAGAAGCAAGATCCTACAATCTGCTGCACACAGGAAACACACCTAATTCAGAAGGAAACCTATAGACTGAAAATAAAAGGTTGGAAAACAATCTTCCATGCCAGAGGAAACTGCAAAAAAGCAGGAATGGCTATCTTCTTTGCAGATAAAATAGATTTCAAACCCAAACTGATTAAAAGAGATAAAGAAGGTCACTATATTCTCATACAGGGAAATATCCAAGAGAAAAAATAACAATCATAAATATTTATGCACCAAACTCTAATGCACCCAACTATATAAAACAAACATTACTGGAAATAAAAAGCCAGTTATCCATTAATACAATAGTAGTAGGCGATTTTAATACTCCATTGTCACAAATTGACATATCAACTGGATGAAGAATCAGCAAGGAAATACTTGAGATAAATCAAACTTTTGAGCAAAGGGACTTATTGGATGTCTACAGAATTTTTCACCCTTCAAAGTGAGAATATACCTTCTTCTCAGCTGCTTATGGATCATTCTCCAAAATAGACCACATTCTAGTCCATAGAACCAGCTTAAGTAAACACAAAGGAATCAAAGTTATCCCCTGCATACTATCAGACCATAGTGCCTTGAAACTGGAGCTGAATAGCAAAAGAAATTCCAAGATCTTCACAAACACATGGAAATTGAACAACACTCTGTTAACCAACCCATGGGCCACAAAAGAAATTAAACAGTTACCACAACTAAACGACAACCCCAGCACAACATACAGGAATTTATGGGACACAGTGAAAGCAGTTCTGCGAGGGAAATTCATAGCAGTGAATGCCTACACTCAGAAAATAGAGCAAACTGAAATAAACAATCTCATGATGAACCTCAGACATTTAGAAAAAGAGGAGCAAAACAAATGCAAAACACATACTAGAGAGGAAATTATAAGGATCAGAGCAGAAATTAATGCAATGGAGACTAAGAGAATAATCAAAGAATCAATGAATCCAAGAGTTGGTTCTTTGACAGGATAAATAAAATCAACAGACCCTTAGCCAACCTTATCAAAAAAAGGAAGGAAAAGGCTCAAATCCATGCTATAAGGAATGAAAATGGGGAAATCAGCACAGATCCAGAAGAAGTCCAAAGGATCATAAACATGTACTTTGAAAATCTATACTCCAAGAAGTTGGAAAATCTAGACGAAATGGATAGATTCCTAGACACATATGAGCTTCCAAAGCTGAATGAAGAGGATATAAAAATGTTAAACAACCTGATATCAATCTGGAAAATTGAAAATGCAATAAAAAACCTACCAACAAAGAAAAGCCCTGGTCCTGATGGCTTCACTGCTGAATTCTACAAACCTTTAAAGAAGAGTTCATACCGGTACTTCTCAATCTATTTAATAAAATTGAAAGGGAAGCAGTACTCTCCAAATTATTCCTTGAAGCAACCATCACCTTGATTCCAAAAGCAGGGAAAGATCCGACCAAAAAAGAAAACTACAAGCCAATCTCTCTAATGAACATTGACGCAAAAATCCTCAATGAGATACTGGCAAACAGAATACAGAGAGTTGTCAAGAAAATCATACACCCTGATCAGTCAGATTTATCCCAGGGATGAAAGGCTGGTTCAACATATGTTAATCAATCAATGTAATACCCTACACTAACAGACTCAAGGACAAAAACCATACGATTATCTCAATAGGCACAGACAAAGCATTTGACAAAATCCAACCCCCATTTATGATCAAAACACTACAGAGAATTGGAATTGATGGACTTTATCTCAATTTAATGCAAGCTATTCATGAGAAACCAACAGCCAGCATCATAGTCAATGGGCAAAACCTGAAACCTTTTACACCAAGGTCAGGGACAAGACAATGATGCCAGTTGTCACCACTCTTGTTCAATATAGTACTGGAAAAATTAGCCATAGCAATCAGGCAGGACAAAGATATAAAAGGAATAAAGATAGGAAAGGAAGAAGTTAAACTGTCATTATTTGCTGATGATATGATACTCTATCTAGAGGATCCTAAAAACTCAACCAAAAGACTGCTAGACTTAATTACCAAATTTGGTACTGTTGCTGGATACAGGGTCAGTGCTCAAAAATCAACAGCCTTTGTCTACACAAACAACAGACTCACTGAAAGAGAAATGAGGGAGTCAATCCCTTTCACAGTACCACCCAGAAAACTGAAATATCTAGGAATCAACCTAACAAAGGAAGTGAAAGACCTCTACTCTGAAAACTATAGGACTCTGAAAAATGAGATAGAAAAGGAAACCAGAAAGTGGAAAGATATCCCTTGTTCCTGTGTCGGGAGAACCAACACTGTCAAAATGGCTATACTCCCACAACTATTATACAGATTCAATGCAATTCCTGTTGAAATTCCAATGCTATGCTTCACAGAGCTAGAGAAAAATAATACAAAAATTCATCTGGAAACACAAGAAACCTAGAATAGCAAAAGCAATTCTAAGCAACCACAACATGGCAGGGGTATTACAATCCCCAATTTAAAACTCTACTATAAAGCCGCTGTGATAAAAAAAAAACTGCATGGTACTGGCAAAGTAACAGACCCAAGGACCAATGGAATAGATTAGAAGACCCAGAAACAACTCCGGATACACTAAGCCATCTTATCTTTGACAAAGGAGCCAAACATCCCCAATGGAGGAAAGACAGCCTCTTTAACAAATGTTGCTGGAAAAACTGGACTTTAGCCTGTCAAAAGCTAAAGCTAGACCTATTTCTTTTAACATGCACAAAACTAAACTCACAATGGATATGAAACTTAAACATTAAAACAGAAACAATAAGCCTGCTGGAAAACAGATTAGGTAAAACTCTTGGAGACATTGGCTTAGGCAGAGACTTTATGAATAAAACCTCTATAGCACAAGAACAAGCAGAATGAATCAACAAATGGGATCTCTTTGTACTGAAAAGCTTCTGCACAGCAAAAGAAGTCACTGGCACTGCTAAAACACAACCAACAAAATGGGAAAAAATCTTTACTAGCTGTTTATCAGACAAAGGGCTATTATCTACAATATATAAAGAACTCAAACAGATCAGCCTTCCCAAGTTTAAATACCCAATTCAAAAATGGGCATCTGAAGTGAACAGACACTTCTCAGAGGCAGAAGTCAAAGCAGCCAAGAAGCATGTGAAGAAATGTTCCACATCACTGGTCATTCACGAGATGCAAATGAAAACAACACTGAGATTTCATTTCACTCCACAAAGAATGGCCACTATCACAAAATCAACCAACAATAAATGCTGGTGTGGCTGTGGGAGAAAGGAACCTTTCTCCACTGTTGGTGGGATTGCAGACTTGCACAACCATTGTGGAAATCCGTGTGGAGATTTCTCAGAAAACTAGGACTAGGGGTCCCATTTGACCCTGCTATTCCCCTGCTAGGAATATACCCAAAAGAATTTTAAAAACCACATTGGAAAGACAGATGTACACCCTTGTTCATAGCAGCTCAGTTCATAATAGCTCAATCCTGGAAACAACCCAAATGTCCATCAACTGGAGAGTGGATAAAGAAGATGTGGGTTTTTTTATAAAATGCAGTATTACTCTCCCATAAAGAATGACAAGATTGATCCATTTAGGTGCAAATGGCGACATCTGGAGGATATACTAATAAGTGAAATCAATATATCACAGATAGGCAAATTCCGGATCTTCTCTTTGACATGAACACCTGTAGATGCAAATGAGCTCTAGAAAGTATGACAGCTTTTATAGAGTACTTTTATAGAGTCCTATGGAAATTTCGTGTGAGAATGTAATGAGGGGAAGAAATAAATATGATACAGAAAGAAAATAAAAGAGCATGTATAAAGGGGGTGAGGAGGTGTGGGTGGGTAGGGATATGGGTAAAAATGAGAATTAACTTGTGTCATATACTGGTACAAATTCCCCAATGTTATACGTGATTTTGAGATGTATATAAATTGTACCAATAAAGAATTCAATTTTAAAAAAAGAATTCAATTTAAAAAGATTATTTGTGAAATTTCATGAAATAAGCTGTAAACCAGAAAGGTCTGAATACAAATTATAGAAACAACCTTATCAGTTGTTTGGACAAACTAACATTTATAAGTCTAATAATTTTCCTTTGCATACAATGAAGAGAATAGCATTCATTTTCACATAAATTTGTGATAAAGATTGATGGCAAATAGTGAACAACAGAGTGTCTGGTGTATGGCTAGTCCTCGATACAGTATTTCTATTATCATCATAAACAGCTCTAAGTACCATTCATGGTGCTTAATTTGATGTCAACTTGTAGGAGGTTTTTGAGGGAGATTAATATTTAAATAATACTTTTTGAGTAAGCAAACTGGCCTGCGTCATGTGGCTGTGCCTCATCCCATCTGCTGAAGGACTAAAGAGGACCAAAAGCATGTCTGCCCATGCAAGAGGAAGACCCCCAGCATGAGACAGCATGAGACAGCCTTGGGACTTGACCTGCACCATCTCCTCTCCTCCTGCTTGTTAGCCTTTAGCCTAAACCTGGAACATCCATTGTCCTGGGTCTTGGTCCTCCAAAACCCCATACTCAGAAGTAGATTCCTTAAAGTAATCTCTCTAGATGCACAGATATAGAGATAGATAAACATCTTATTGGCTTGACTTCTCTGGGGAACACTATATTGAACCATAGATAAGCATGAGGACTCAAATCATAAGGTAGATTTGGTGATATAAACTAGGGTATGAACATCAAAACTTATAAGATTACTGAAGGCAAGAGGCAAGACTGAAAGCTAGGCTATGTAATAAATAGTGCTTTCAAAGTCAACTCATCTCTCTGTATCATCACAACCATAAATATATTGTGACATTTTTCAAAGTACTGGTGAACTGGTCTGGGAATGTAGCTCAGTGGCACCATGCCTTCCTGGCAAGCACAAGGTCCTGAGTTGAATCCCAGTACTGAAAAAAAATAATAATAATTATATAGGAACTGATATGCACAGTACATACCCTTACTAGCAAAATTTTAAAAAGGTGTTAGATAAAGAAGTGTTCAAATTACCAGCTATGCCAGATGGCTGAGAGATTGTATGAGCTTTCCCAAATGTCATCCTAGGGGACAAAATGTCCCAAAGGAAATGAAAGGAGGCAATGGATGAATCGCATCTGCCGTTGTCATGGATACCGTTCATCTTTCCTGTGTGAACTTGAAACTGAAAGCACTCTAGAGTGGAGTGGCTGGCTACCTAATTTAGATCTCATCTGTTTCTGAAAGACTTAGGCCAGTAGAGGATCCTTAAAGTACAATAAGCACTCAAAGTGCAGCTGGCTTAGGCAGAATGTGCAGTGTATACACATAAACTTTCTGTTCTGTCCATTTGTTCTCTACTCTGGGTGCTCACTGGAAAACATTCAAAAATGTCTTTCATGGCATCCTTTCCCCCAAATTCAGTGGTTAGGTCCAATATTGACTTGTGTGGAAATTTGATTTGGTTCTCATCCATTTCAGTCATGGAGAGAGTTAAGTTTGTGGGTGGAGGCACCACTCTATTGCAGAGTGCGGTTATTTTAAGAGTTCCCCAGTGATGCTAATATTACATGTTAGGTTAAGAGCAGTTCCTGCAGATCCTACACTGTGTGAGCATCACAAAAATATGTCTTCCACTTTAAGCTCCTTCACCTATTAACACTCTTCATAATCTTTCCTGACTCCAATTTAAATATTCAGGAGACGTCTTGTGATAACAATTATCTATCTTCATGCTTCAATTCTTCTCTAACTTGTCATTATTTCAGTGCTTCCACTTTCCTTCTTCAGAGAGTTTACCACACTATGATAGAGATGAAAGGAAGACAGCTGATTCTGATATTAGCAAGAAGCTAATGGTTAGAATAAACAGTCCTATTAACGCATAAATCTTAGCCCAAGTATATAAACATCAAAAAGTAAGAGAAAATTAAGAAAAGTAAAAGAAAATTAAGTTCTGTATATTTTAAGTGGTAAAAATATACTAATTTGTGAGCATTGCTAGGAAACTCTGGAACATCTGCACTAGTAGTATTTCACTTTTCAATCCCATTAAATAGTTTCAAAGCTGTAAATTTGTTTCCTGAAGGTGGAAAATAAATTAAAAGGAATACCATTCTGCTTTTAGAGTATAGCAAAACTAGTCAAATGCAAACAGTACTTCAGGGTAGCCCACAACAAAAACTACACTTGATCTTAGCCAAAAGGCCGAGAAGCGATCCCGCAACAAAAACTAATGGTTCAACACACAAATACAAATTTTCCAGATCAAAAATTTGGAAAGCTGCCAGGCTTGGTGGCTCAAGCCTGTAATCCCAGCACTCGGGAGGCAGAGGCAGGAGAATTGCTGAAGTCAAGGCTTACCTGAGCTACATAGTGAGCTCAGGGCCAGCCTGAACTACAAAGCAAGACCCCGTCTCAAAAGAAAAAATTGGAAAGCTTTGGCAAGTTAAATATTTCTACTGGATAGTTTTATACCTTGTTCCACAAGCTGGTAAAAATTCTTACACAGCAACTGTTACCATAATTTAGACCTTAAATATCCCCTGAAGGCCCATTTCTCCAACTTGGCACTATTGGGAGGGAACTAGAAACTTTGAAAGTAAGATGAACAAATGGCCTCTAGCCAGTAGGCACACCTTGTAAACTCTGTGGCCTTTCTCATCCTCTTCTTCCCACTTTTTTATGGGGAATATGCCTTCTTTGTCATGTGCTCCTACCATGAGATCTGCTGCCCACAAGAAATCTGAAACCAGCCACCTGACCATAAAGTAGAACCTCCACTCTGGGAGCCAAAATAACCTTAATATCCTGTGTATTTTACTGTAGTAATGGGATATTGACCAACACAACAGCAAAAAAGACAATTCTTTCCAAAGTCACTGTAATTAAGTTTAAAAAAATGATAAATGCAAATGAATTTCAAACAGTGCCTTAGTTCAGTTTGAACTAACCTTAACCTGACTTCCTTGAGCATCCTTTTAGTGTGGTTCCCCAGACCCTACCTTTGGGAAGCTAGCTATTGCTGTAATCCCAGCACTTGGCGGGCAGAGTCAGGAGGATTGCTGAGTTGGAGGCTTGCCTGGGCTGCATAGTGAGCTCAGGGCCAGCCTGAACTACAAAGCAAGACAAACAAACAAAAATCATGTGTGATTTCATAAATATAGGACACTTAAATTGATTAAATTCCTACAGCAAAAATAAAATGGTGATGGCCATGGGGAATTAAAAGCTATTGTCTAATGATACAGAATTTCAATTTCTTAAAATGAAAAGAGCTCTGGCAATGAATGGTAGTGATGGTCACGGTTACAGTGTCAGTCTGCTTAATGCTACCAAAAAGATGAAGCTAGTAAATTCTATTTCACGTGTTTTTCAAAAAAGGAAAACATAACAACTCTCACTTGTTTGCTTTACAAACCCATAATTTATGCAAGACCACATAAGACTGATTTGATCCCATTCTATGTGCTGTCATAACCAGGCTTACTCCATGGTTCTGTCTCACATTGGGGATAGTGGATGGCCTCCCAGACGGATCCTTCCCACCACTAGTCAACCAGTCCTCCTCATAACTGGGAGCTTACCCAAGGCTGTAGGTTAAGGACCTCCCTTACCCATGTAAGCCTCTTGTCTATGAACCTAGTGGGTGGCATACCATGCTTGGTTCCTAGAGCCAGTATCCAAAGAGACAGAAGTTAAAATTAAATATTATCCTGAGATTCCAGCACACACCTGTGATCTAAACCCCCAGGAGGTTGAGGTAGAAGGATTTCTGCATGTTCAAAGCCAGCCTGAACAATATAGTGAGACCCCATCTCAAAAAATAACTAAATAAAACAAAACAAACTCTTGAGATTCCAGTATGATCCTAGGTCACACTCACTAGTTCTATAGTCAAGAAATCAAAAAAATTTTTTTTCTGAGTAAAAGAAATATAGGCCCCCACCTTTGAGATTGAGAGAATATCAATATAGTATACTACACTAGCTAATTTTAAAATGTTTTTGATCATACGTTAGTCAGACTCCACCAAACTCAATTCTTTACTAGATTGTGACCTTGGGATTCAGTGTCTGTCCTTGTTGAACCTCAATTGCTCAGCTGCAACAGCAAGAATCTTGTTAAGTCATTTCAGAATGAATCCCTCACTCTCCACTTCAGATCAGTTTGATGCAATTAAACTCACCCTCACTATCTCCTAGATAATGTCTGACCACCCCAGTCTGCTTCAGCAAGAATCTTTAAGTTGCTTTACCCTAGACTTCCCTCCTACTCCAACATTTCCTCTTTGTAATTAATTCTCTACCCAATTGCCCCACCCTGCACCTAGACTATAGATTTCCATCTGCCCTTGTTGTATTCAGAAGTAGAGTCTAGTTCTGTACTCATCTCTGTCCCCTGTGACAATAGCTCTTGAATCAGATTGGTTTAATCATTTTACTGTTTTTCTTTGACATGCCTTAATATTTGACTTTTTTGTATTACATTTTCTCATATTCACCGTTACCTATTCTGAATGCGATTTAATCTGCACAACAGACTTTTGATGGAAGATTTAAAGAGAAACGTTTTCTGATGTAGAGGGGATAAAGGAGAATGTGAACTCTCAAAAAGGACATGATAATCACGAGGCTAGAAAAATGTGTGAAGATACCAGAGCCACACCAACATCAAGGACAGAAAGATATTCATCAGCTCTGTGTGTGGTTAGCATAACCTTACTACGTTGCCAAGGAGCAAAATATGGCTGGTGAGCCAATGTTTCCAAAGTTTTAGGTACACAAAGAAGTATTGTGACTGATAACCTTGCTACATCAACTTAAATTGATTAATAAACACTGAACAGGTCAATAGAGCACAGTTTGAGGGTGTGTCAATGAGTGGCATGTAGGCCAGAAACCAAAGGAGTAAGCTATAGGTGACACCAACCCTTAGGCTCATAGCCTAGATGGCCTGAAAAAGGAAGTAAAGATGGAAGTGTGCCCTCTAGAAGACCTCCAGTGATGAGCACCCTTGATCATCAGGCTCCAGTTTCTTCAGCTGTCCAAAGAAGAGTCACATGCAAACTTTACCATGAACTTCCAGACTCCAGCCTTTGGACTGGGGCTACATCCTCCAGCCCTCTTGTCTTCCAGCTTCCTCTTCATGGGCTGAGCTGTTAATGCTCCAACTGTCCAAACAGGAAGCCATTATGGGCTCTCCTGCCTCTGATCCTGTAAGCCTACCTAATCAATTCCCTGCCTTTATCAAATAGATAGAGTGATAGGTATTTAATAGAGAGGCTCTGTTCCTCTACAGAACTCTGGTATAGGCATGAAGACCCTCACTTTGGAAGATAGAGTGGTAAGATTAGGCTTATCTCCAGCATCACCTCACCAGTATAAAGGAGCCCAGCTCTATGACCATCTGTCTTCTATCCACCCTGGCCTGCAGAGATCCATTCCAAAGTTTATAATGATGCTAACACCCTCTCACTAGAGCATTTCTGATGGTGCTCTTGTGTGGTATTGTAACAAGGACTGGTGAGGCATAAGTTAGGATTCATTAAGTAATAAGGACAGCAAGCCCGAAATGAAGTAAAACGACCCAAAATGAGGCTACACCCAAAATGAAATGAATTATGACTGTACAGGAATTGTAAAGAAACATCAGCCAGGTGTTCTTTGGCTTTCTGGGCCCTTCCCAGAGCATAAGCAGGCAGGCAACTGGCTCAAAGGTACATGGACCTTGCACTGACACTTCATGAACACACTGCATAGATGAAATGCCCAACTATGTAGTCTCCTATATGGTAGAGATTATATTGTTTACATAGTCACCTAAACTATCTTCTAAATCCCTTAAAACCCCTTAGACAAAAAAGCCCAGAAGTGTATCCTGTTCAAGCCAAATCCTACAAAAGCCAGCCATTCCCAGGAAGGAGTGAAGCTGTTGTTGGGTGACAAGAGGTCCAAGATCACAGATAGCCTTGATCTCGACAGCTAGAGCCTAGACAGCTCTCATTCCCAAGAGGTAGGACCCTATCTTAGATATTAATCTTTTTTGGAAAGATATGTAAGCCTTTTCTTTGGAGACATTATATCCATTTTCAGCTAGAAAGTAGACAGTACAGTGTTATCGTTAGATAACTCCTAAGTTGGGCTGCAAACTGGAACACCATCTACATATTGTTGGATGGTTGCCTGCTTAAACCTTAACGTTTTCTCCGGGCTGGAGGGTTAGCTCAGTGGTTCTGGCACCTGCCTCGCAAGCGCAAGGTTCTGAGTTCGATCCCCGGTAACCACATACAATGCTGGGTGTGGAGACTCACGCCCACCAGCAGTCAATACCACATACCACAGTGCCGGGCGTGGTGGCTCACGCCTGTCATCCCAGCACTCGGGAGGCAGAGGCAGGAGGATTGCTGAGATCGAGGCTTGCCTGGGCTACTTAGTGA
>PVIC010012887.1:0-10432 GCA_004025085.1 Thryonomys swinderianus | reverse complement strand
CCAACAATATGGGAAAAAAATCTTTACCAGCAATTCCTCAGACAAAGGGCTACTATCTAGAATATATAAAGAGCTTTAAAAAATCAGTCCCCCCAAATTTAAAGACCCAGTTCAAAAAAGGGCATCTAAAATGAACAGACACTTTTCAGAGGAAGAAGTAAAAGCAGCTAAGAAGTATATGAAGAAATGCTCAACATCACTGGCCATTCGCGAGATGCAGATGAAATCAACTCTGAGATCTCATCTTACCCCACAAAGAATGGATGTTATCTCAAAATTAGCCAGCAATAAATAGTGGCAAGGTTGTGGAGAAAGAGGAACCCTCCTCCACTGTTGGTAGGAATGTAGACTACAACCATTATGGAGATTAGTGTGGAGATTCCTCAAAAAACTAGGATTTGAGGTTCTATTTGACCCTGCTGTTCCTCTGCTGGGGATGTACACAAAGAATTACAAGATTCCTATCACAGTAATATATGTGTGCCTATGTTTATAGCAGCTCAGTTTGTGATAGCTAAATCTTGGGAACAACCCAAATGCCCATCAACTCTACAATGGATAAAGATGTGTTTTTTTTTAATAAAATGGAGTATTACTCTGCCATAAAGAATGATGAAACTGAATCATTTATACTCAAATGGATGTACCTTCAGGACATACTCATAAGTAAAATAAATAGGTCACAGATGTGCAAATATAGTATATTTTCTCTGATATGAGAAACTGAAACTATAAATGTGTTCTAGAATGCATGACTGATATTGTGGAGTAGTAAATATTCAAAGGGTAATGGGGCTTAGAGGTAAATAATGAAGAAAGAAAAAAATTATGGTTAAAAAAAGGAAACAATGTTTGTGTATATAGGGGTGGGGGTGGGGTGAGTAGGGGAGGAGGAAAAATGTGAATTAAGTTGTGTCATATATTGGTACAATTCTCAATGTGGAGTGTAATTGCGATGTGTATATATAATGTATCTATTGTAATTGGATTACAGTCTCTTGGATTTCCCCATTCAAAGGCAAACAAAACCGGAAGTGTGGGTGTAGAAGGTGGAAAAATGCATCTTTTAAATCTAAGACTGAGAACTGGAGTTTGGAAGAGAATTGTCTGTGGATCTGCCACTAGACGATGGATTGGAATGATAGCCTTTCTAGTGAGGCAAAGGTGTTGTGCCGTCTTATATTCTCCTGAGGGCTTTCCTACAGCGAGAATGAGAATATTGTGAGGGGGCTGACAAGGGTCCAAAAGACCCTTTGAGAAACTTGTCCATGAAAGTTTGGAGGCCTTTACATCCCCCTTCCTTCATTAGATGTTGTTTTCAGTCAGGAAATCACCTGGGGTCTTTTAATCTTATAATTACTGGCACAGTTGAATTTTCCCTACCAGCCATTCCATTGTACCATCAATTTACCCATTACCAGAATTTACCCATTGGCTAATTTGGTCAGAGAGACCTAGTGTAGTGTCACAAGTTAAAGCCATTTCATCCTTAACTAGAATTTGAGAACTGCCCCAAGTTTTGCTGGTAAATCTCTTCCTACAAAAGGAGCCAGACAGTTAGAAACTCATAGTTAAACATTTAGGTTTCAAAGTGGCACATCAGAGGAGAAGTAAAGCATCTCCGATTATAGCTCCCCTCAACTCTAACTATGGGTATAGACCTAGGGGAGAATTTTCCAGAGGAGGAATCAAAATAGAATAAGCTGCCCTGTTTCAATAAGCAGTTGAATTGGGTCACCCATGATATCCAAGATTATCCAGAGTTCCTCAGATGAGACAGCAATGTCCATAGATGGTGCCCTGCAGTTGTTCTGGGCCTTGTCTGTCATCAGAGTGGGAAATGAGGGTTCTGGCTGGCCTAGCTCCTGTCTGGGATTCGGTACAGTCAACCTGCCAATGCCACAAGTCAGGCATTAGCTGCCTCACCTTTGGAGAAGGGTACCAGATAATTACCTGGTTTAATCTTGTGCCCAGTGTCCAGTCTTCTTGCACTTGACACTGGAACTTTTCCTGTTGTCCCTGTGTTTTCTCCTTAGACAACCTGGATTCATTTGAACCATTACCAATTCCAACAGCTATAATCTTAACCTTTCTACTGTGTCTCTCCTCTGGTCCTACTTGTTGAATACTTGAAAAGACCATATCCAGGAATTGGGATGTAGGTGTCTATAGCCCTGCCTGAAGTTTTTGTGACTTTTGCTGAATATCTGGGGCTAAGTGGCAGATGAAATGATGTCCCACTAGTGCTTCTCCCTCCCTGAAAGTTGTATCTGTATTAGTAGGTGGTATTTACAAAAGATTTCTAATTGGTTACAAAGGACAGCTGTAATTTCCTGTGCTTTATGTAATGCCTCTCACTTTATAATTAACAGACATTTAATGCATCTTTTATCCTTGTAGTAAGCTGCTAACCTATGAGGCATGATTCTAGTCCATGACTAGTATTATAGTCCCAGTTTTGTCCTGTTACAAGAACAGCCTCTCCAGGGTGGTTTCCTTCTATTTCAAAGCATATTGCTCATCCGCATGTACCTAGCCTCTTATAGGATTCTTTGTCTTTCATCTGGGGTGCAGGAAGTGGCCAAGATGAAGTGGACATTTCCCCATGATAAATCAAACATCAGAGTCAAAGTTTAAAACTTACTAGGGTTTGGGCCGGAGATTTAGCTCAGTGGTTCTGGCACCTGCCTCGCAAGCACAAGGTCCTGAGTTTGATCCCAGTAACTACATACAATGCTGGGCATTGTGACTCATGCCCACCAGCAATCAATACCACAGTGCTGAGCATGGTGGCTCACTGCTGTAATCTCTGCACTCGGGAGGGAGGCAGAGACAGGAGGATTGCTGAGTTCCAGGTTTGCCTTGGCTACATAGTGAGCTCAGGGCCAGCCTGAACTACAAAGAAAGACCCTGTCTCAAAAAAAAAAACTGACTAGGGTTCTTTGACAATTGGTCTCCTCATTTCTCACACTGATGGACAACTGCTGCTGAAAAGGGAAGCTGGACTTTAGTATTCCTTTATACCCCCAGGACCTCTCTTGGGGGCAGGGCAAACTGAATTCAAGTGACAAGAAGTACCACTTCAGGTGCACCCTGTGGGGCTTAAAGCTGTCTCTGTGCACCCAGTGAGACAGAAGGCTATCTGAGAAGCACGATGAAGGCACTTGAGGAATATCGTTTCCTCTGGGGCACTTACACTAATAGAATTTCTGAGTCACTTGTGTCATGCCTGAGTACATAACATAGCCTGGCCACCACCATCACTGCCCCAGGTTGATCAGGTGGGAAAATTTGCCACTCAAGGAAAGAGCCATTACAGATAAATGTGACACCAGCAGGAAAGAAGCATCATGTTCCAGACCTCAATTCCAACAAAATGTATACTGCCACCCAGTCTGAAAACAGATTGCCTTATCTTTGCCCCCAGACTCCTTGAGGCAATGAATTCTCCACTTCTCTACTTAAGTCTATGTTCTCGCCCAATTCTATGCAGTTCTGTTCAGATCCAATGCACCTGTTTGCTTCCTCTGAATAAAATGACTTCATTTGTTCATCCAAGACAAACCTGAGTGATTTCTCTGTTCTCTACATCTTGAAGGGGATGGGTTTGATTTATAGGCCTGGGGACTGGAAGGACACATCCTAGCTTCATCAAGCAAGTTAGGGAGACCCACAGCCCCTGCGGGCCTCAGGACAGAATCGTGCAGAATATCTTTTTTCTCCTTTGAGGCTGCTCTAAGTATCGTAGCTCCTGAGCATTCCCTTTGATGTAGAGTCACAAATGCCTACACATAAGGGATTTCATTCTACCTTGTGTGTTTTAAACAAAAGGGCTATAACTGTCAAGTAGCCTTATACTTTAAGGTACTATCTCATACTCATCTCTTGCTACCTTCCAGTTTATACAGAACCCAAATCACATGGTGATAGTAGATAAGCTATTCCAGTTTTACACTGTCAAGATCAAAAGTTTGCTAGGTCTTAACACAGTGCCTTTAAGGTGCTCCTTTCTTACATTTTGATCTCCTTAATGAAGCTCTCTCAAAATTCAAGACCAGAGTAACTCCCCTAATTTCTGTTTACAAATTCCTTCTAGCTTTATGGCTCCTTTGGTTCATAATTAATTTTTCCCTTCTTCAAGCTTAGCAGGTATACAGGGAGGTCATGCCGGGATAAAACACTCACTTATTGGCCTGGTAACCAGAAGAGAAGACTGGTAGCTTATTTGGACACATGTACAGCTAGTGGCTAAACTATTTCTGCCAGGTTTCCCAGCACAGGGAAAGGAAGCACTTTTACCTTGGATGGTAAGCCACTTCTGAAAGATCTGAGGACTCAGGTGGTTCACAGAACCATTACTATCAGGGACACACATCCAACTATCCCAAGGTCTCAACCTCAGCATAACAGACCAGCCTCAGCTGAGCAATGAAAAGTCTCTGAAGCTCTGTGACTAAACATGTCCTGGGCTCAGTCTTTTGTTCAACTTTGCTTGCCCTTTTATTATAGGAGATAAGGTTTCTTTGTAAGCTACAAAAGCAACCCTCAGGCACTTAGTCTTTAATTCCTTGAGAAAGAACTTCCATTTCTAACTTTTTCTCTGCAAAGCAGTAGGCCAACTCTGTGGTTCTTGTAGGTGCCATTTCTTCTGTATCTTTTATCAAATGTGGCTCTTGCCATCTGCAATTGTTTCCAGTTGAGTCTTTCAGAAGAGACTGATAAGATGGTATTATATGTCCAAAATATTTACTCTATCTGTTAAAAATAAAGAAGACATGGAGAATATACCAAACTTTTCCAAAAGCTCATACAGGTCTAATACCTGTAAAGAGAAATACAATGGACAAAAGATGTATGGGAAAAGTCTCAGATGACAAACAACCCTAAGAAACTCTTACACATAGTCCCAAGGAACCTTCCAGCCGAAGTCATCGTGTATCCCAATGCTTGTCATAGGCAGGCTTTTGCTAGGACAAACCCATGGGAAGAAGGGCATTCATGTGAATATGAGACTGAACCCAGCAGGGCAGCACTGAGGCCATAGGTCAGTCGTACCCCCTGTAAACACACTCTCTCTCAAGATTCTTTCTAGATTATTATTCTGAACAAAAAAGATAGACAAAATAAGTGCAAAAGGTTGTAAGATTTTAAGTTTATTAAAATTAGGAAAGACTCATGCTCCTCAGAGCAAGTGTGGGCCAATTAAAAGTAGGAAAAGCAGTACAATCCGCAGAAAGAAAGCGGACCACTGTGAAGGAGAAGACACAGTGGCCAAGAGCTTAATAATGGTTGTTACTTATCTCTAATACCACAGGCTGATTTCCGATCTAGGTCATCCCACCAGAACTCTGCTTGAGTTCTCTTCAGAGGCACTGAAGATAGAAGTCTCAGTTCCAGATGGAGGGCCTTGGGAACAGCTCTAGTGTACTGGGACTCCATGATTGGTAGGTCATGTCCACTCGCCCAGCCAGCTTACCAGGCTCTAATCTCCTGCCTCAGTCCTGCAGTAGGAAACCTGAGTGCTACAATTTCACCACCAGTCATGAGGCCCTGAAGAAAGCAAAAGTCAGATGATAAAATCCTTTGTACACAATGTTATGGTTTTTAGAATTCATCCTGTAGGTACTATCATGTAAAAAAATGATAATTTTTGAAAGAGAAAAAAGCAGAGTCAAGACAGCTGTGAGATAGGATTAACAGAACATTGTAGCAAATTAGATTTCACAAGAAAGTATAGCCTTCACTCCCAGAGATTAGCTTTGGGAGATACGTTGTATTGCTGCATGAAGTTAATATTTGGGGGATGAGATGAACCGATATTCATTCCTTAGTATCAGCGGGAAAACTGCAATCTCTTGTCAGTCACCCAGGCTGAAAGCACTGGTTTTATCTCTGAGTAAACCCAGCATTTTTAAATACCTACATAAATAATACATCATCTCTGCCTTCTGGGCGCTTGTTCCTCTAGCACAGTCATAACAGCACACATCACACTACCCTGAAGCTTAGGATTCCAGTCATTTTAATAGGATAAATCTAAATTCTTCATGCAGGATTGCTGTTTAGAAGACAGCTGAAATAGGTCAAGTGTGTTTGTGCCGAGAGAAATTCAGGAAAAAATACAGCCTCAGCCATTGTTGGTGGAGCACCTGCAGCAAAGCCAAGGCACTTACCAACTCTCACCCTCCTTCAGACAGGGAGCTGCCCAGACAGAAGTAAAGCCTGTGCCTGCTGGAAGCAGCAGGAGCACTATAAGGAGGCATAAATGGCACTCTCTTTGGATTCTGTCACAGAAGGAGAATGGGACACTCTTCAGTGAGGAGTTAGGGTCCAAGAAAGGGAATACAGGCAATCCAATATGTCTGCAGATCCTGTATTTTCAGATTCAACTGAAGCAAAATGAAGATCTTTAGGGAAAATTCCATCTGTACTAAACACATGCACATTTCTTATCATTGTGCCCTAAATAAAGTGGTCTGACAGTTATTTGCATAGCACTTACATTGTTTGCTATTGTAAGTAGCCTTCCAGTTATGTGTTACTTTTGGCTATTTATCTGAACACCTGAGTTTTTAAAACAAGAAACCACTGCCTTCCTATAGATCATAGTCCAAAATGTCTAGAGACATCCAGTGGCCTCAGGAAGAGGATAACAAAGCTTCTGTGGTCAGGCCATGGTTAAGACTCATCACCTTGTCCTTTGGCACTTAGAGCACCTTCTTAATAGTGTATTGAAGAATAATCATCTTACTTCTGCTATGAAACATGAGTCAAAACTAACATTTTGTGTTAAAATTAAAGTGCAATGATAGTCATAGACACCCAATAAGTACTAATAACTAATAAAATAACAATTCAGGCAAAGTTTCAAAATCTCTTTTCAATTATAGCTTCATTTTCACCCAAAAGTCAATAAACACTTGACATTTTATTCCACAGGAGCACCTTTTATCTTACAACATAATAAATACTTATGATACTTTTTCTAGAAATTAGAATAAAAAATTTGACTTTAAATTGTGATAGTGACCAGCTGTGGTCACTAAAGATAGTGACTTTAAATTGTGATAATGATTTAGCTCAAGTGGTACCACACCTACCTTGGAAGCACAAGGGCCGGAGTTCAATCCCTCGTACCAAAAAAAAAAAAAAAAAAAAAAGATTATCTAAATTATGATAGTGATATATTCTCAACATTTACACTAAAATTAAAAACCTCATGAACCAAAAAAATGTTGATGCTGAATTATTTCTGAATGTATTAGTCAAGTGCTTCATTTCTAAAAGTGTTAGTTACTTGTATTTTCATAATTTTTAACAATGCATTGTAAATATTAGGCATCTAATAATGCTAGAAAAAAGATAATATCAGTATTTTAAATCTGAATAGTAAGAACAAGAAAAATGAAATTGATAAAGAAAATGGTAAGGCAAGATGTTTTTAGACAAGTTGAACTATCCATAATTGAAAGTCTGCAAACAAATCATTATTCTCTAATAAAACACATTTTTATAGCTTCATAAGTCTTCTATTAAGCAACATTTTGCTCCTCCGTCTTAGTGATTCTCAGATTTCCACTCACAGAAAAGAACAGTCCCAAGAACCCAAAAGAGGCACTGTCTGCTGGCATGAGATACTGGAGGTCCTTTCTCAGTTCACATAATAGTGCAATTCAAATCCATCATTTTATAACTTTAAACTTTCCAAATATTTTTCTCAAATATTTTCTGACAACAAATCTATTATAATGAAAATGTCTGTTTCTTTGTACAACATGCAAAACCAGCTAGATGAACTGGGAATGGTGGCACACAACTGTAATCCCAGCTATTTGGGAAACTGAAGGATTACAAATTTGAGCCCAGTTTAGGCAAATTAATTTAGGAGGAGAAGAAGGAGGAGGAAGAGAGAGACAGCAGAAAAAAGTCCATTCAGATAGACCTAGATGGATTTATAACTATATTCAGGTATAATTTAAATCCCCACTAATAATTTAAACAAGAAAAATTTTAATATAAAGAAGTGTTACATTAATCATAATAAAGAGAACAGAAAAGAAATATAAGGAATATAGATATAACAAACATGTGAAGTAACTATTTACTTTGGGATAGAAGAAGAATGACTAAAGGAGGAATTAAAACCTTCCTTTGCTTCCCCAACCAAGACTAGGTTCCCCCCTGTTCAGGAGGACATCCTTGTCAGAGAAAGAGACAGCATGCTGGTGGCACAAAAACATGGCCAAAGATATGTGCTGGAAAGGATTAACAGGAAGTAGTTCACATTGTTACCAAAAACTTCCTGGAGGCCTCATGAGCCATCACATCAACAACCATGTAGTTTTGGTGTCACGGGGACTCAAAAATGAAGATCTACTGGCCGCCTTGCTGAAGGAGACAGCAAACCAAACCTTCAGAAAAAGCCCTCTCTCTTGCCATGACCTAGAATTTGCCCTTCAGTCCCCTGCTTCACAGTAATGAGTGGTGGGCCTACCAGTAAGTGAGAAAAGATTGTAGGGTTCGGCTCCAGTATTAAAGCAGGGCAATAGGTGGTAGGCCATAGCCAGTGGGTAGTAAGCAGTGTGGTTCAGCAAGGCCTATTTTACCACAGCTGGAACGACTTTTGCTTAGAGGTCTATAGAAAGCATTTTGAGAAAAGACAGGTTCCCTGCAGCGTAACTGAGTTTGACATGCAGAGAGCCCTGTTTGGGAACTGGGAGAGGCGATCCACATGTACTGGAAGGTGAGGCTAGAAACAGAAATACAAGGATATCAAACAGGAGGTCCAATTTAAAAGTCTAAAGGACAAAGGCCTGAAAAGAAGACACTGACTTAAAATCTAGAAGCTTTTCACTGAAATAAGTGCAAATAGAATGCCTCATCCAAAGACCAGGTAACATTTATAGTTCCTATAGATATATGAAGATGGTTAATGGCTACCACAGGCAATAGCAAGGGAATGTCACAACTTAGAAAAAGATTGTGCTTGCTTGTGAGGAATGGTCAGGCTGGTGGTAGGCTGCATAGGAAAGCCATAGAGGAGGAATAGACTGCTAGCTGGATTTTATTATTTGTATTTACTACAGACAGATTTTCAATTGGAAAATCTTAGGTGCTGTTTTAGAATTAAGTACTGCTATTCCATAGAGTCTACAAAATATACTGTGTTCCACAACCCGAGGAACCAAGTTCCCACAGCACTAATATTATTATGTTGGCCATCATTTCTTGCACCCAAACTAGACTTTGCCAAGAATGAGAAAAAAGCCAGCTTACATCATAACGTAGCTTCCAGCAATGTGAAAGAGATAAACTCAGGAGAAGTTGCAAACCACATATGACTACAGCAGCTGTTCTAGTCATTAATCATCACTAATATGGACCCAAAGATCACAAAGATTACCTAATCCTAACTTGCAGCTGTTAAAGTCTCGGGTCACTTTTGTTGATATCTTGTCCTCAACTCTGAGTTACATCTTTTACATTTAGCAAATACTCAACTTGTATAATTAAGATTCATAACACCTAGGAAAACTTATAGTTGCATTATACAAGTTTATCAAAGCCAATGAATATGTGCATTTGGAAAAACTATAACATAGAAGATAAAGTAAGGTAATTAGTTCTGGTTAGTTAATTCATCTGGTTATAAAAAAACTAAGAAAACATAACTAGGGTAACTTTTCTGTTACATAAAGTCAAGCTAGTTAGTTTAAACTTTGTGAATATCAGAATTACAGGACAGAAGTAAAATTTCAAGTCATCCTAATTTAAAAGCAAGTTTTTCAATTGAAAAATGCATGGGTTGCTGATTTTTATATACCCTAAATTTTCAGTGCTGACTAAAATGTAATATAAAGGCTGAAAATCAAAAGGATTCTCTGTATTAGGACTAGCATTGTTACTGGTATAGCAAATATCAAGACTATTTTTAAAAGGTTTTTCTACAACTTAATTCCTCTTCTAATTGCATTTTTTCTTTCAGTTTCTTTTGTTTAGGCCAAAAACATAACATGCTACTTTAATTGAGAGCCTGAAGGCTCATGCAGATTGTACACAATAATGTTTTGTATATGTGGAATTCAGGTGTGTAGTGTGGGCACTACAAGCCTCATGTTTTGAGAAAACCCAGCCATAAGAAGCATCAGATCTTAATACCTGCCGTACTTTCTTACCAGTCTCCTTTTCCCTTGACCTCTCGTTTAGGGCTATAAAAGCAATTTAGGTTATAATTTGTAAATATGCAACATAGCAATGTTTTAAGAAATCCATGCAAAGCCAGAGATTTAGCTCATTGGTTCCGGCGCCTGCCTCACAAGCGCAAGGTCCTGAGTTCAATCCCCGGTAACCACATACAACAATGCTGGGCGTGGTGACTCACACCCACCAGCAATCAATACCACATACCACAGTGCAGGGCATGGTGGCTCAC
>PVIC010012886.1:0-38931 GCA_004025085.1 Thryonomys swinderianus | reverse complement strand
AATGGGACCCGTAGTCCTAGATTTCTCAGAAAACTAGGACTACGGGTCCCATTTGACCCTGCTATACCCCTGCTAGGAATATACCCAAAAGAATTTAAAAACTCACATTGGAAAGACAGATGTACACCCTTGTTCATAGCAGCTCAGTTAGTGATAGCTCATTCTTGGAAACAACCCAAATGTCCATCAACTGGAGAGTGGATAAAGAAGATGTGGTTTTTTACAAAATGGAGTATTACTCTGCCATAAAGAACGACAAGATCGATCCATTTAGGTGCAAATGGAGACACCTGGAGGATATACTAATAAGTGAAATCAATAGATCACAGATAGACAATTCCCGGATCTTCTCTTTGATATGAACACCTCTAGATGCAAATGAGTTCTAGAAAGTAGGACAGCTTTTATAGAGTGGAATATTTCTATAGGAAACTTGGTGTGGGAATGTGATGAGGGGAAGGAATAAATATGATACAGAAAGAAAATAAAAGAGCATGTATAAAGGGGGAGGAGGGGGAGTGGGTAGGGATATGGGCAAAAATGAGAATTAACTTGTGGCATATACTGGTACAAATTTCCCAATGTTATATGTGATTTTGAGATGTATATAAATTGTACCAATAAAGAATTCAATTAAAAAAAGAAAAAGAAAGTATATGTATATAGGGGTTGGAGGTTCCAGAGTAGGTAGAGATATGGGTAAAAATGAGACTTAACTGGTATCATATACTGGTACAAATTTCCCAATGTTAAGTGTGATTGTGAGCTGTATATAAAATGTATCAATAAAGAATTCAATTAAAAACATATACAATGGAAAAAAAAAGTTTTTCATTCTCTCCATATGGTAAGGCAAAGGCAGGCATGCAAACTGTTCCTGGTGCTGGTCTGCTGCTACCTCAGCTGTGGCACATGGAAGTTAGAATCTGGGCATTGCCTTAGCTGCAGCATGTGAGGAAGCTTGCCTAGGGCACAGCTCTGTAGCCTACTGTGTTCTATTGTAGGGAAAACAAGATGTGGGTGAGGATATACATTCAGTGCCAGCCTCCTCTGAGAGTTTATTGTTAAACCCAGAAGTAGGAAAAAATAGTGTTACTAAGACTCATAATATGAGCACTCTACCTATCACAAACCTAGTAATATAGGGTCAACATTGTAGTTTGGGGAAAAGATAGTAAGTTAACCAGTACTTATAACCGATTGTTCAGTCAAATGGGGCTTTAATGCCTCGTTCCATTGTGTAATACTTTCATTCGAAAGCTACTGACCAAATTACAGGATAAATACAGTGTAATATCTTCAATTATTGACAAGATCTAAGGTATATTACAATTTAGAAAAATAAAAATAAAGGCCTTCTTCTTGATTTATGAACTAGAGGTAAGACTTAAAGCAATCTGGATTTAATTTCAACCTTTGCTACTGATCTAGCTATGTGACTGTGGAAAGGAATATATGTAAGTCTGTAAACAAATTGAAAAAAGGCTAATAGGTACAAATGAAACAGCAATACTAAAACTTTCCCAATTTAATGCAGGAAGAGTGAAAGAAAACAGTGTATAACAATGTTTCCAACCGGGCATGACTTTGCTTCCGTGAAACATTTGGAAATACATAGTGCAGCCACACACAATTAGTTATTGAATATCTAATAAGACACTGTACTATGAGAAAAATAAAGATGAGATTGGGCACATCAGGGTGGTATGGCCAGAGACTATTATGAGAAAAATACAAAGGGCTGTGAATCACTTACAGACTCTCATTTTGGGAAACACTAACGTGATGGAAGAAGAGTTTAATAGATGGGAAGAAACATGAATCAGCTTATGAAATGGCAGAGTGACCTCTGTGAACTCGCTTTCCTTCTCAAGCAATAAAGATGCAGACAAAATAACAGAAACAAACCACTTCATAATATAGGTGATCAATCAAAGCAAAGATAAACTGAAAGTCACCTTCCCAAGAGAACCAGTGAACCTCAATAAGATAGCAAACTCTGTAACACTGAGTGTGGGGACAACTCTATCCCCTTCTCTCTCTAGCTCACATGTTCAGTAACCACACATCAGTGAAATGCAGAAAACAAAGAGGTGATTGCACTTGGAACTGTATAAATGGCACCAACCCTAAAGCACAAACTTTTGTAGAAATTTAAGGTCCCCAGAGAAGGGGCAAGTCAGTGTGTTTTAGGTATTTAATCTGACTCAGAGTCAACTCAGCAGAGAAGTAGAAAGGAGAAGGGATTCAAGAACTTTAAAAGCATTTAAATATTTGTGAGAACCTAAAAAACTTGGCATGTACAAGGCTATGTATAACTAAGAAAGAAGTGAGGGGAAAAAAAAACCATTAGTCACCCTTCTAACTTTAGGACATGACAGAAGAGGAAGTGAAAGGAATGTGCTTAACATTATTAGCCATCAGGGAAATGTAAAACAGAACCAAAATGAGATACTACTTCACATACTTCAGAGTGGATGCTTTTTTTTTTTTGATACAGGGGATCAAACTGAGGATCTTGTACTTGCCAGGCAGCTGCTGGGCCACTGAGCTAAATTCCAGGCCCACAATGACTAAATCTTCAAAAACAATACTAACAGTTATTGGTGAGAATGTAGAAAAACTGGGCCTTTCATACAAATGTAGTGATATGTAAAATGGTTCTGCTACTTTAGACGAGATGAGAAACTTCTCAAAAAAAGGTAAATAGAATTCTCTTGTAATAAATTGTTGTGATTTAAATCTGAAAATGTTCACCTGAATTCTCATGTGTTCAGAAAGAACATTTCGAAAGGTGATAGAATTGTGGGAATGCAGTACTCACTCTCCAGTTGATTAATCCACTCATAAGTTCATGTGTTCTTGGAGGAAACCTTGGAGAAGTGAGTCACTGGGGCTTGACCTGAAAGGCTGTATTATTGTCTCCAGTTGCTCTTTCTCACTTATTCCTGGCTGACATTGACGTTAGCAGAATTCCTCTGCCATGCCCTCCCACCATGCATTCTCTGCTATGGAACCAGCCCCTGATTGACTGACTCCCCTGAAACTCTGAGCCAGATAAAACTTTTCTCCTTTAAGTTGTAGCTCTTGGGTATTTTTACCAACAACAAGAAAGTGACTAATACAGAAGACTGGTACAAGAGAGGTGGGGTCATTGCTGTGACTATGGCTATACATGTGATTTAGAAGCCTTTGAAACTAGACTGTGGGGTGAGTTTGGAAAGGTTTGTTGAAATGAGACACAGAAAATCTTCAACACTGTAAGTGGAGGTTTATGAGAAATTCTAGTCAGATCTCTGAAAACCAGAACAGTGATAGAAATGTATACAGTAAAAGTCAGGCTTACAAGGTTTCATTTAGGAATGACGGTATAATTGGGAAGTGAACTAGAGACCATATATGTTACATCATGGTAAAGTATTTATCAGCATCTTTTCTATGTCTTAAAACTGTGTGACACTGAATTTAGAGATGGTGACCTATTTAATATGGTGGAAAGTTTATCAGAGTTTATCAATATCCAGGTGGTGGAATGGTTGCTGCTTGCTGCATTTAGATAGATTTACAGTGAGAATCAGAAGTAAAAAGCTCACCTGACAGACATTAAACATTTTCAGCCTGGGTAGACCTCATAGATTTCATACTTGAGTAAATGGTAAACTTCTTTAAAAGACTTCAATTTGAGAAAAATGTTCCAGGATTCTCTGCTCATTCAAGACCAGCTGAGGTGTAAATCCTCAAGTTTAGTCATCCAGGCAAACACATGCTTCTGCAGCCACTCTCTAAGAGGGGATACACAAGCCCTTTGGTGCTCAAATCTCACCAAAACCTGTCCTAGGGCTGGACATGTCACTGCACTTGAATGTGGACACTGTCAATGTCTGCTCTCCTAGAGTTTTGCCTTTGATCTGATTCCTATATATTCCCTCCTTTTGGAATGGAAGTGTTTTTTTTGTTCTTGAACCAGAATATGTTGGACATATTTAACTTTCCTTTTGCTTTTTATAGGCTCTTAGCTAAATATTTGCCTTGAGTCTCAGATGATGCTTTGGATTTGTGTTTTTCAGCAATGCTGCCACTGTTATGACAGTTCTTAGAGATGAATTAAATAAATTTTGCATTGTGAGATGGGAAATCAGGGAAGAATGTTATGATTAGATCTTAAATGTTCCCCAAATGTCTCTTGTTTTCAGATGCAGGTATTTTGGAAATTGATTGGATCATATAGTATTCATCCATTGATGAGTCTATATGCTCTTAGGAGGCAGGTACTGGTCAGAAGAATGGGCCACTGTGGATGTAACATGGAAAAGCCTATTTTTTTTTTTCTGAGACAGGATCTTGCTTGGTAGTTCAGGCTGGCCCTGAGCTCACTATGTAGCTCAGGCAAGCCTCAAACTCAGCAATCCTCCTGCCTGTGCCTCCCAAGTTCTGGGATTACAGGCTTGAGCCAGCAAGCCCAGCATTTGTGGTATGTGGTACTGATTGCTGGTGGGCGTGAGTCACCACATCCAGTATTGTATGTGGTTACCGGGGATTGCACCAGGGACCTTGCGCTTGCCAAGCAGGCGCTGGAACCACTGAGCTAAATCTCCGGCCAGAAAAGCATATTCTTGACTTTACCTCCTCTCCTCTGTTTCTGTTTTCTGGAATCCATAAAATGAGCAGCAGTCTTCTGCTGTGTCTCTCCACCATATTATTTCTGATTTATAGCTAGTTAACTTTGAACTAAAACCTCTGCAATAATGTGTCAATTATATCTCTCCTACTCTAAGTTGTGAGTGTTGGGTATTTCATTCCAGCAGTGTGAAAATGAGTGACATATTTACCATTTCCATTATTTAGCATGAACTCAAGAGTTTTAGCTACCCCAAAATTCATATAGGTGTGCTTACAGAAACATTATTCATAATTATAAAATATGGAAACAACGAAAATGTCCATCGACTGGTAAATGGATAAATAAAAAGTGCTATATTCATATAAGAAATTTTATTAAACAATAAAAGGAAAGAAGTAATAATGAATGCTACAAAGATATATCTTAAAAATATTATGGTAATTAAAACAAGTCAGTCAACAAAGACCACACATTAAGTGGTCTCTGTGTGAAATTTCTATCATAGGCAAATCAGTAGTTCCTGGGCCCTGAGATGGTGAATAAATATTAACATATATAGGGTTGTTTTGGGAATGTGTTCCAAAACTAGATACTGGTGAGGACTGCATAACACAATGTATTAAAAACAAATCATTGAATTGTGAGTGAATTTTATGATATGTAAAACATACCCCATAAAGTTAAAACAAGAATCAGGAAGTGAAAAAAAATGCTATAAAGATCTGGAAGATAAAAGAAACTAAGAAAAATTAAGTGAATGAAACATGTATATATGAGTCCTTGAAATGTGTGTTCAGTGTGTGAAAATGAACATCAGAATCTCCCTAATTTACTTCACATCAAACTGAAATACAGCATTTTTTCTTTCTACAATTGGCCTTGAGGAGAACCAGCTAAATTTGTTCTTTCATATTGAGAGAAGATATCACATTGGGAAATCTATCAGCAGGGAGGATTGTCCATCAGATCAGGAATGATCTTCATAAAATAAAGATTAAGTTTACAAATAATAAATGTAAGTTGAATTAGTGGTAGTAGAAACTGTGATCTTCAATTTTCCAGTATGTGAACTGAATTAAAGGCAATATTTTGAGGCAATAGTCATTCATTAATTCATTCATTCTCCAACCTGCCTGTAACAAATTCTAAGTGAAAAAAGAAGAGAACATCTAAATTATACTTTTTTATACTTATAAAACTGCGGGAGTTTACCAGTATGACTCTTGATAAACTGTAAAAAATATTCAACCCAAGTAATTTTAAGAAAAAAAAAGTGAAAATGCGTATGGTTCAGGTACACTGCAGATGGAAGGTGTCTTGTGCCATCAAACCTTCTTTCAGGGCCTGAATAGTGTTGCCAGAGCTCAGTCCACCTCTTCACTTGGCTCTTTCCTCCAGCTGACACCATTCTGAGAGGAGCTTTATTTAGTGGCTAATAAATGACTATCATCAACAGCTCCATGTTCACATTTTCAGGAAAGGAATCACAAAAAAGAGATTCTCTCCCATTGATTAACTTTTTAAGGGAGATTTTCCATGTCTTAGTGATTCTGAATCACTTGCTTATCCTCCTGGTGAAGTTGTTAGGGAAGGCATGGAGCTGGGGAGGAAGTGTCAGAACTGAGTCGATAGTCCCAACACATGGGGAAAGAAAAGTCATTACCACAGTTCTCTACTTCAGAGTCAGCTGTACAACCTTCACAAGGGCTGTAAGGAGGCAGAATTTGTTAAATGCTACAGGAAAGGCATAAATGAGAAGAAAACATATCTGATCAACAAGCCTTCACAAAGACATCAGATTTGAATTTGAACTCAGGATAATTCTGATACAGGATTTCACCAGGTGGGAAAGAGGAAAAGAGTTCACACAAAGGGAGTAGTGAGGCAAAGTCTTGCTACTGAAAGTGTTTTTCATTAGAAGAGATCTGGGCTTTGCTCAGGAGACAAAAAGAAGAGAGGAAAGAATTATTCCCATTATATCCTTTCTGAGATTTTCTTCTTTTTTATTTTTTCCAAAATAAGAAGTCTATGGAGCCTTCTATTTCTTAGTTTATTTTCTCCAAGTTGGCCTTCTTTCCACGTTATAACCTGAGAAACATACGTAAGAGAATAATGAATACATGAGTGGAATAAACACAGGGAGCTCTGTGCAGGAGTTAAAGGGTGCTGCCTTTAGAAGCAGTGGAACTCTCTCCCTGTGTGAGAGTCTTGTAGCAGACGTGGAGTCATGGTTCCACAGCCAGTAAGCAAAATGGATCAAGGCTATTGAACATCAAGCAGGTGCACAGGCATTAATTCAACATTATTACATATTCATTATAGTTTTATTGACTCTTTTGTAGGGACAGATTAACAGTAATCTGTTACGGGCCAATAAACCTTACTCTACCTTCTAAGTAGGATGACCTATTTTATCCATTTTAAGGGCAATGGCAGGGCTGAGATTCTTGCCACTATAGAAATTCTCGTCCTCATTCTTTTCCGCACATTTAGTTTTTTGTTTGTTTGTTTGTTTAGGTTTTTGAGACAGGGTCTCACTTTGTAGTTCAGGCTGGCCCTGAGCTCACTATGTAGCCCAGGCAAGCCTCAAACTCAGCAGTCCTCCTGCCTCTGCATACTAAGTGCTGGGATTACAGGCATGAGCCACCACACCTGGCCCCACACATTTGTTTTTGAAAATGGATTTTTCTTTCTAGCATCTCACATTAGCTCAAGTTTTTCATTCATTTCTCACTTTGACAAGAAAATGGAAAACTGGTTTAGATCTTAGCTCTGCCATTTAATAGCCTTGGCCTTAGGCCAATTGCTTAAGATTTTCATTTCCCTGTTATCTTTCATTAAAGTTGGGCTCATAATAGTGCCAGTCTCTTAGGGTTAGTATGAACACTGAATGAGTTAATGCCTTAGAATTCTTTGAAATAGGGTTCAAAATAAGCACAAATCATAATCAAATCTATTATGTAATTAAGCATATTTTTACTTTCTCTTTATGTCTGGCTAAGGCTTTATGCAGGGACTCAGCCTGCCCCATAGTAAGATAGTTCCTCTGTGGGAAACCTGAGGAATGGCTCTGTGGTCCCGACCAACCCTTTCCCATCAGTATAAACATGTAAGAGGCAGATCACAAAATTACAAATATTACAATGCCAGAAAGGTTTAGGTTGCCAAGTTTATAGAGGCTCTGTTCTTTCCTTCTTTTACTATTTCTGGGGCAGCTGTTCCAGACCTCAAACCCTTCACTGCTCGATGGCTCAAAGATAACTGGACAGTTAGACCAGCAATAGAGCCCCAATAAAGAAAACAAAAGAATAAAAAAAACAAATCTGCAGAAAGTTTTAGTTTATCCTCACTGAACATATCCTCCATACATAGCGATGGTGGGCTAAGAGAGGTGCACTACAATTTCAGTGCTTAGTGCTTTACATGGTTTAATCCTTTCACTCTAAGCAGATGACTGTCCATTTTACTGCAAGGAACCAGTGGCAAAGGGCAGACACTAACTCCTTCTATTTCACGGAAGCTGACCTCCAGGTAAATTTGACTTCACACACCTACTCTCTTTCCTCATGACAGTTTCAGAATCCAAGTGGTGCCACCCTGGCTGTGTCTAACCCTACCGCTATGATGATCCTCTTTTCCCCCTCTATCACCCATTTCCTATTTATGAAACAGGCTCAAGTCTGTCCTGTTATTGAAAACATGACCTATTTGTTCTATTTTCTTCTTGTTTTGCAGCAGTTTGAAACAATTATTTATCCATATGTGCTGCATTCTCCTGCTCACTTTCTTTGGCTTATCAGTGAGGAGGACATGCCTTTTGCTCTCAGCCTTCCACTGAAACTTCTGTCTGAAAGTTAGTGGTGGCTGTGTGCGTGGCCACATGTGTGAGGGTTCACAGGCACAACTGACCAAGCTCTGAGAGGCACCCAGTATGATGCGCTGTCACTCTGTCTCTTGGCATTCCCTTGCTCTCTTAGCTCCCACAGTCATGGAAAGATCTGTTTGTGCCTGTTTTTTTTTTTTTTTTTTTTTTTTGAGACAGGGTCTCGCTTTGTAGTTCAGGCTGGCTCTGAGCTTACTATGTAGTCCAGGCAAGTCTCAAACTCAGCAATCCTCCTGTCTCTGCCTCCCGAGTGCTGGGATTACAGGCGTGAGCCACCACGCCCAACACTGTGGTATGTGGTATGTGGTATGTGGTACTGATGGCTGGTGGGTGTGAGTCTCCACGCCCAGCATTGTATGTGGTTTCTGGGGACTGAACTCAGGACCTTGCACTTGCGAGGCAGGCACCAGAACCACTGAGCTAACCCTCTGGCCCTGTTTGTGCCTTTTACACGGTTTTACTTCTCTTTACAAATTTCCTCTTCTTGCCTCTGATGTTTCCCCAATGTTTTCCTCAATCTCCTACTCTCCTACTCTCCCTGGGTGTATTTACTCTTCTGTCTTCAGCTGGCACCAGTAATATGCATGTTACTCCAGCCTGACTCCTTATCTCTGAGGTCTGGCCTGGATCCCTTGTGTTAACTAAAGTTCACCACAAGAATTTTAAACTTGAACTCATTTCCACTAGAAGATAAGTATCTTCTGGGAATCTTACCGTACTCTCGTCTTCCCTTTCTCTTCGAGGATGGCACCTGCTCCTACTTTGTGTTTGACTGGGTCCTTTCCCTCAGTGATCCTCTCGGTGTTTACTCTGTGCTTTTGGTATTGTTGGCCTGGGAAAGAAACAAAAATTAAAGTTAAGGATGCAGGAATGCATTCGTTATTAACAATGTCCTAAACTAACAAAATCTAGAAGAAAAGTAAATGTTATTTGTAATCTTATAGATTATATTAATCATATATCTGCACGAAACCTGTTGGGATGTGTGTGTTTGTGTGTGTATGTGCACACATGTGTGTTTGTGTGGCTTAGACAAAAATTCCTAGACATTTCTTTCTCATAATCCTATTGTTTCAGAAGTTGGAAAGTTTAAGATCAAAGTGCCTGCATGGTTACGTGCTAGTGGCCTGTCTGTTCCTGGATTACTTATATCTTAACTAGCTTTTTCTTCTTTGTGTAAGAACACTATTCTCATCACAGGGACCTACCCTCATCACCTAATTACCTCCACATTCTATTATTCACTGGGGGTTTGAATTTCAATATGCCAATTTTAGGGGTCACAAATATGCATCTCTTCACACACACAGACTTATTTCTGTTTTCCACTCCTGCTACCTCTGCCATACAACAACTTTAACATATTTTACTTGGAAAAATATAACACCCTGGTTTAGCATGTGAGTGGCAACTACTAGCAAGCTAATTCCTGAAAATTCTTACTCTTAGTTCTGCTAAATTAGAAATCTTTGAGGACAAATCTTGTCAATTTATATTTGAAACAAAATGCTTTATACAGACTACAAAATTTGATAGTTACCCTTCCTATAGATTATTTTGGCATTGTTTTCTTTTCCTACTCCTTCTTCATATCACTGTGAGGATCTTGCTTTACAAATATGATCCAGATCACAAACTTAGATGATTAAAATCCTTATCTATCACCAAGGAGAAAAAGTTCACATTTTAAAAAGTGACATAAAATGCTTTCCAAAATGAAGCACTTTCCTATTCTACCACACATATACAGATTATATGACTTTCTGAAAATGTTTTTATACTTCTAAGCCTTTCAATATATTTTTGCCCTAAACTTAGAAAGGTTGTTATTGTTTCAGGTCAGGTTGATCTTTGTAACTCTGTCTAGTTTCCTTTCTATTATATATTATTTTAGAATATAAATCTTGGGCCAGAGGGTTAGCTCAGTGGTTCCGGCGCCTGCTTTGCAAGCTCAAGGACCCGAGTTCGATACCCGGTAACCACATATAATGCTGGGCGTGGAGACACGCCCACCAACAATCAACACCGCATACCACAGTGCTGGATGTGGTGGCTCACGCCTGTAATCCCTGCACTTGGGAGGCAGAGACAGGAGGATTGCTGAGTTCGCAGTGGCTTGCCTGGGCACCATAGTGAGCTCAGGGCCAGCCTGAACTACAAAGCGAGACCCTGTCTCCAAACAGAAAAAAAAAAAAAAAGAATATAAATCTTATTGATACATTTTAGGCATAAAAATATAATCACATTCAACATTGAGAATTTGTGCCTGTACATCATGTATATTGATTCTCATTTTTAATCCTATATCATATAGGATTTATCTCTATATCATATAATTCATATCTGTAACCTCCTCATCAAACATATTAACTTCAGTTTTACTTTCTCAGTATTGTTTTGGCATGTTGGATGAATATATGAATAAATGAGTGAAAGGGAGGAATAATAATAGCTAATATTTACTTAGTACATATTATAGGCTAATATGTTAACCAAGTAAATTCATAGTATAATAATCATACTACAAAACACAGGCTTCAGGAATCAAATTAGTTTTTTTTTTTTGTTTTTTTTTTGAGACAAGGTTTTGCTTTGTACTTCAGGCTGACCCTCAGCTCACTATGTAGCCATGGCAAGCCTCAAACTCAGCAATCCTCCTGTCTCTGCCTCCAGAGTGCTGTGATTACAGGTGTGAACCACCACACCGGGCACTGTGGTATGTGATATTGATGGCTAATGGGCGTGAGTCACCACGCCCAGCATTGTATGTGGTTAACGGGGATCAGGAATCAAACTCAGGAATTTGAGCTTGCGAGGCAGGTGCTGGAACCACTGAGCTAAATCCCCAGCCCCCATCTTAGAATATTTAATGAAAAAATATATAATGAATAGTTGAAAATATTCAACATTTATTCTTGACTGAAAGGAATCCATAATATTTATTGTTATATTGAAACACTGGAAGGATTTCATTCTCACAGTGGTCAGAAAAGGGCAAAATGAGCACTTTGAGTCTTTATCAAGTTTAAACATATATTAGTGATGTCGCCAGTGAAAAAACTACAGTCTAAAAGGAAAGTGCAGCCATATTCATGATCACACTAAGAAAAGTTCATCAAGTAAATAGGATACAAAATAACTGTGAAAATCAATATCCTCCACATGCATAAATAATAACAGAAAACCTCATGAAAAAAACATATAAAAACTCAAGAAAAGATAACATACTAACACATTTTGTTTTTTAAAAAAAAATAGAAACATAATGGTAAAACTTTAAGCATCCTGCAAGACCCAAAATGAAAATTAATTAGGAATACCATTATCATACCCAATTAAATATTTTAGATACGGCTAATTGTTGATAGTTTATGTTCCTGTTAACTTCTTCAATTTTTACTTTGTGGTTGTCTAGTGTAATAGATATCTTGTCACCAAGTTTCACAACTGTTTAACACACACTGTTAAATATGATTCACCATTATTGTTTCATTTTTATCTCTAATCTATTAAAAGGAGGCAATAATTTTACTTTCCTCTAAGAAAAACCCTTATAAAAAATGTGAAACAAGGGACTAGAAAGTAATTTCTCAATTCACAAAAACATTTGTTGAATGGCTTCTTTAGCTAATGAGCTCCTTTGATTCTCTTTAAAATAATAGATTTAACACAACAATGGTTAAAACAAGGTATGTATGTGCTAACCACTAACTCTCTGTGTGTTGAATAGGATGTTTCTGGGGGAATACTGTCTAATATACTCAGGGGAATTCATTCTTTAATTAATTAACTGTATCATTAATGGCCCTTTAAAATTTCTTTTTTCACCCAGATCGCAATAAAATCTATTTTTAATCAAATAAATAGCTTAATTTTTCTTTACTTCAAATCTACATAAAGGTTTAAAGATTGGTGAGAATAAGGAGAGAGGAAAATATTTTTCAAACTTTACAGAAATTTTGAAGGGGATTTTCTTTCATCTTAATGTAAGTTGGTGTTGTATTTGTTTATCCAGTCCATCATGGGTGTGGAGAGTGTCTGTGACTAAATTGAAGGTCACTTAAAAGACCACTTCTACCTTTACAGTTTTACGGTCAATTTACATTTCTAATTAAAGTTTCATATCCTGATACAATCTACTTTTTCCTTGACTGCTGTGAATGGTTACTTTCTTTTTGATGCAATTTGAATAAAGATCTTGATCACCACAAGGATATTTATTGTTTTAAAATCTACTCATAGATCAAATCAGTGGCATATATTTCACATTCACTCCTCTTTCCGATTTTTCTTCTATAACATTAATATTATATACCACTTAATCTTTACAAAGCTCAAAAACTCTATGCATTTCAGGTAATTGAAATGTCAGTGGGAGGTTAGATAATAAGACATACCTGACTAGGCTGTTTAATATATGCTCTATTTCTTGATTTATATGGCACTGCCTTATATGAAATGCCTAAAAAAATATGGATGATTAACACGAAGAAAAATGTTTTTAGAAAAGTAAATTTTTGGTTTTTAAACTCTAGAGGTAAAACTTTATGTTCTTAAAATATATTATGAAATTAGCTCACCTTGTATATCAAATAATATCCCTTCTACTGGACTTGAATTGGATCTATCTGGTATTACTGTTTTTCACTTAAAAAACTAAAGCTGGGGCCAGAGATTTAGCTCAGTGGTTCTGGCACCTGCCTCGCAAGCACAAGGTCCTGAGTTCGATCCCGGTAACCACATAAAGTGCTGGGCATGGTGACTCACGCCCACCAGCAATCAATACCACATACCACAGTGCTGGGCGTGGTGGCTCATGCCTGTAATCCCAGCACTTGGGAGGCAGAGACAGGAGGATTGCTGAGTTCGCGGCGGCTTGCCTGGGCTACATAGTGAGCTCAGGGCCAGCCTGAACTACAAAGCGAGACCCTGTCTCAAAAAAAAAAAAAAAAAAAAAAACTAAAGCTGGTCAGCACTCTTGAAGGAGTGAAGGTTCTCTTCTGTGAGTCAAAAAAACAGTGAAAATAAAAGCTAAGGAATTTTCCCAGAATAATTTCCATATCTTGCCTGAATTCCACACGCCGTTCTGCCAGACTCATTTTTTTCTTATCTTCATAGTTTTCAAAATGATTGTTAAGTGACCCTCAAACCCTATTTTACTGAAATTGCTTTCAACTTTCTCAAAGAATTTGGGAGCATTTTAGTTATACTCTCTCAATAAATCATTCTCATAAGTAACAAATTGAGTTTAATTCCTAAATTTCACCAATGACTAATCCTATTTGGCTTTCCTCATGAGAAAGGAATCTCTTTCTTGTACAGGAACCACTTTTCCCAATTTTAAGGAAATTGAGCCAACTTTCTTCAAAACTGAAGAATGTGTATTTCTTAATCTTATTTATAGAAAAAGATATTTCAAAGTATCTTAATATTTATTTGCTTCCTAAGTAACTTGAGTTACATTCAAGAAAAGCTTAATGACAAGCACTGTACACAATTTTTTTCATAGTTCTCCTGTTCAATTAATCAACAGTCTATATGTATCTACAAATCAATATTCAGTAGTGTTATGGATGGTATCTAGGTGGCCCCTCAAAGCCTCACATGCTTATAATGGGACTTTAAAGAGTTGACTGGGTCTAGGATGTGTTCACTAAATTAGTCTGATTAGAAATAGCATAGTTCTGGGTGGCACCATCTGAAAGGCTGGTAGCCTGGACTGGATAAAATGGAAAGACTGCTGCTTCTGTTTCCTGCTGCTGCTTGCTGCTTGCCTTCTCTTGGTTGCTCTTGCATGAACTGTTTTCCCTGTATGATGTCCCTCTACCATGTTACCCTGCACTGGAGCCAGCTGACTATGGCCTGAAACTTCTAAAAGCTATGAGCTGAAATAAATCTTCCCTCCTTTAACTCTGAGTGTTCTCTCAGCAATGAGAAAACTAAGACAGACACTCCGTTTATATATTACACTGAAGGATTTGCATCACATGCCTCATAATTCTGTAGATTTAATGTCTAGCTATACTGGAATAATATGCCATGCATTTATAGGAAGTATTAAGCTTCTTATCATACTTGTAATACTACAGAAAAATCACAAGAGGTATATATCTATATCCACATTCGCTTTTTATTGTACTAGTATATACACACATAAGATTTGAAAATATTCTTAATGTACTAGCTCAACGCTGTACTGAATTTGCTATTATAATGTGAAGTTTAAATCATACTGTAAAGTCATTAACAACTGAAAACCACTTGATTATCAAACATTATTTTGCATATTGAAAGCAGATTCTGTAGGAAAGTATCACATGAAAAGCAGTCATGCACAACTCTTGGGATGGCTATACTAGGTGTCTAGACGATAACACTATAGCAACCTGAAAGAATTTATTAGAAAGAACCAACTAGATGACAGTCGTAGACAGACCGGCTCAAACATATGCAAAAAGTGCTTAATTTACAAGAACACATTTGTAGTTCAGATTTTATGGATTGATATCCTGATGACATGACATTTGTAATGATCACTAGTTAATTTAATGGTACTTTTTATTTGTTCTCAAGCATATAAATAACGTATCATCTGTTAGCTGAACATAAACATTACTTTGCAGTAAAAGGCATCAAAATTATTTATCCATAATACTCTGCATTACTCATCTTTGCCAGAAGAAATATTCATAGCAGCTCAGTTTGTGATAGCCCAATCTTGTAAACAACCCAAATGCCCATCAACTGGAGACTGGATAAAGAAGATGTGGGTTTTTTTAATATAAAATTGAGTATTACTCTGCCATAAAGAATGACAAGATTCATTCATTTATGTGCAAATGGATACACCTGGAGGACACACTAATAAGTAAAATAAATAGATCACAGATAGGCAAATACTTGATCTTTTCTTTGATATGACCACCTGTAGATGCAAATGAGTACTAGAATGTATGATACTTTTTGTAAAACAGGAAATACCAAAGGGAATTTGGTATGGGAACATAATGTGGGGAAGGAATAAATATGATTCTGAAAGCAAATACATGAGCATGTGTATAGGGCTGGGGCAGTGTGGGGGGCTGGGATGTGGGTAAAAATGAGAATTAACTTGTGTCATATACTGGTACAAATTTCCCAGTCTTGTGTGTGATTGTGAGCTGTATATAAAATGTACCAGTAAAGAATTCAAATACATAAATAAATAAATAAATAAATAAATAAATAAATATAAAAGAAAGATTGGGGATTAGCAATACAGAAGGAGTGCAAAAAGAGGAGATAGGGAAGAGAACGGATTCTTCAAAAGGAGTACAAAAAGACATGGTATCAATGGAAATGAGACAGGGCTCTTCAGCGAGAAACCCAACTCCAGCTACTTTAAGATAAAAATTTTGTTATTCATCTTACTTGAATATTTAAAGAATGGCATGAGTTCCTTACACAGCTGGCTTTTGGGTTCCCAAAAATATTATGAGATCTGTTTCTTTAGCCAAACTCTGCTCTCTAAATTGGCCTTATGCTTCAGCAAGTTTTTCTTTTCTTTTCGTTTCTTTTCCTTTCTTTTTTTTTTTTTTTTTCTGGCCTGGGAACAAAAAACATTAAGGCTGTTCCAGATTTCAGTAGCAGTTAATATTTATGGCCTCGGAAGTTTCAGGGTACACTTTCTTCTGCACTGTGTCCAGAACAATCATATCAAAGGATCCTACATGGTCTTACTTGGGTCTTGTCCTATTGTTGAGGGACGAAGAAAGGGCATGGCAAAGCTGGTGGAGGCGTGTGGCCAGATCCCAAGACACACACACACACCAAATAGTTCTCAGGATCCTGTATGTGGACTTCTTCCAATTTCCCATAATGTGTGGAATGAAGGAAAGAACACAGAAACCGTGAAGAGCTCTCTGTCGTGGCTGTCTACATGGTCACTTGCCTTGTACCCCCCAGTGCATACTTTATTTTGTTTTTTGCATATTCCTCTTCTTTACTTGGCCCAAATTCACTTGGCAGAGTCTGTTTCTCCCTTACTCATCACCTTTAATTTTTTCCTACCTCAGACAAACTTTGGCACCATTTTTCTTACCTCAATCAATTCTTTGAGACAGAAAGAACCTGGTAACTACCTATAGAAGGAGATGATCCAGTAACGCAGTAACTGTGTTAAGAGTGTGAGGTCCTCTGTCTAGGCTTGTAGGATATCTATGCAATGATTTTCTATAGTAATAGACATATTGGGAAGGAAAAATAGATGGGTATGTGGAATCATATACAGCCAGAAGGGTACAGAGGTGGATAGACATATTTGACAAACAGCATTCACTTCTGGAAAATGATGTATGTATCCAGTCTGATAGTAAACCTGTCTATGAAAAAATGTAGTTTCTATTTTCCCATGGATGCTTTATATCATAATTTTTCTACCTATTTGCCTGTGTGTATATTTTAAACATTTGGGCCACGTAGTAATTAGGAGCACAGGAATACCTCAGAATCATCTGCCAGGAACTAGCTACACATCCTAGATCAGAATAATCAGCCTCTCAGAGCTTCACTTCTTGTTATTTACTTTGGGAGGGATTTAAAAACTGAAATGGGATAATATATTTAAAATACAAATGGACATACCTTCATAACATACTCATAAGTGAAGTAAATAGGTTACAGATGTGTAGATATCTGTTCTCTGGTATGAGAAACTGAAGATATTAATGAGTTCTAGAATGTTTGATGATTACTGTGAAATAGAAAATCTTCAAAGGGAAATGTGGAGGTATGAGTAATGAGGGGTAAAGAAAAAATGTGATGTTAAACTTATATATTTAGGAGGTGAGGAGTTGTGGGGTGGGTAGGGGAATGGGAAAAAATTAGAATTCTTGTATTTTTTTGAGACAGGGTCATGCTTTATAGTTCAGGTTGGCCTTGAGCTCACTATGTAATACAGACAAGCCTTGAACTCAGCAATCTTCCTGCCTCTGCCTCCCAAGTGCTGGAATTACAGGTGCGAGCCACTAAGCCCAACAAAAATGAGAATTAAATTGCATCATATACTGATACAAATTCTCAATATTAGGTGTGATCATGATATGATGGGTATATACAATGTACCAATAAAGATAACATTTTTTAAAACTAATATATATACATATAATATATACATATTATATAAACTATATATAATATATACTAATATATACATCATATCTACTATATATGATATATACTAATATATATATCATATATAGTATATATGATATATATACTAATATATATATATTATATATACTATATATAATATATACTAATATATATCATATATACTATATATGATATATACTAATATATACATTATATACTATATACTAATATATATTGTAGGGCCGGAGGGTTAGCTCAGTGGTTCCAGTGCCTGCCTCGCAAGCGCATGGACCTAAGTTCGATCCCTGGTAACCACATATAATGCTGGGCGTGGAGACACGCCCACCAATAATCAACACCGCATACCACAATGCCGGACGTGGTGGCTCACGCCTGTCATCCCAGCACTCGGGAGGCAGAGACAGGAGGATTGCTGAGTTCGCGGCGGCTTGCCTGGGCACCATAGTGAGCTCAGGGCCAGCCTGAACTACAAAGCAAGAGTCTGTCTCCAAAAAGCAAAAAAAAAAAAAAAAAAAAATATATATATATATATATAGTATACATGTAATATACACATATATGTATATATGTATATGCATATGTATGTATGTGGGTATATATATGCATATTCATACATACATATACATGTGCTATAGATACATATATTACATATATGTGTATATGCATACTATATATATTTATATATTTCTGTGTGTGTTTGTGTATACATAGAATACCTGGCTTATAGAACAGTCATTAAATACATGTTATCAGGACTGTTACTATTATATTACTCTTTGAGGGATTTTGTATGCATATTTTAGAATGCTTTGTAAGTCTGTTTTAGACACTTCTTAAACCCATTCACTACTGGTTAGATGTGAAAGAACAGAAGCCGTGACGGGTGCACCAGTGATGCTATCATTAAGCATTCAGTCTTGGAAGTTTCTGACACATTTCCTAATGATTGCCAGCAGTATGGGTAGAAACACCCATATACTTGTGCTGCATATTTTCATGTATACACATGAAATTTGAACAATGCTGTCCTTTCCTTGTTTGCTCCTGTCTAGCAGCAGTGCTTTAAAATAGAGTATGGGTAAAGTTTTCAGTGCAGTGGATGCCTGTTGTGAATGAGGAAGACTTTCTTTTCTAATGTATTTGTTGGTGTTCCAAAAAGAAAGACAAAGAATATAAAATTTTCTTCATTGTGAAACACTCTACTTGTGTAAAGGAGGTGCAGTTTCCATACCCTGAATATTCATGATCATTGAAAAAATAGTTTTCTTTTGGAAAACATACCATTGTACTATTACCTTGAGACACATTTTACTTTCAGTGAAAAAAAAACACATATGTTAAGTATAATCATAGTATGAAGAGCTTTTGCTATGTTCTCTTATAAGAAGTCTTAGACTTGAAGTTTTATAACTTTGTAAAAATAACAGAGCCTCTTCAGTAAATGGAAAAACTGATACAGTGTTAAATTCTTAGGTTCTCTCAATTCCTTTTTCCCTTTTCAAAGGTAACATGGAGATTTTCGATCAAGATGATGGATTATCAAGATCAAAACAACTTAGTTTATGATTAATTGCATAAAGAAGAGATTGATGGGTACATCCCTTTGCCTAATAGCCAACTGTGTTCTACTAAACTATAGAGACATGGAGGGCTTTACTGGAGCATAAATTTAACTAATCCATGGGTGTCTCAATGAATGATTTATCTTCTATTCTCTTTCTAGGAATCCAATTAGTATATGTTGAAACTCTTACTTTATTATTCACACATCTTGACATCTCTTTAAACATTTTTTATTAGTATACATTTGTGGTACATGATGATTACATTCCTTGTGGGAGTTACTATATTACATAGCACATCTTCATTGTTTATTTTCATTTCTTTCCCCTCCCTTCATCTCTTGATCTCCTTTCCATTTGCAAAACATCTCTCTGTTGTATTTTGTGCTACTTCTGAAACTGTACTTTTCAGTTTGCTAGTTTTCTCTTCTATTGTATTTGATATAATCCTCTAATTTTTATTTTATCAATTACATATTAATAACAAAAGTTCTATTTTATACAGGACACAGTAGCACACCTTAGTAACTGCAGCTACTCAGAAGGTTAAGGCAAGAGGATTACACATTCAAGGCCAAATTGAGCAACTTGCTGAGACAGTCTCTAATCAAAAATAAAAAGGGGCTTGGGACTTAGCTCTGTGCAAAAGTCCAGATTCAAGCTTTAGTACCCCCCAAAAATTACTGTACATTTTTAAGTCTGCCAGTTGCCATGTTTATTATTTCTTTTTATATATACATTATTTTAACTTTTAATTTTTCAAGTATTTTACACAGAATGACTTCTTGCTCTCATTCATGGAACTTTTCTTTCTTATATGTTTGATGTATTTGGTTTGATAATCCATGGAAAAAACTCACAGTATAAAATTATGGTTCTTCTAGTAAGAACTTGCATTTGTTTCTTTTTGAGCTTTGTTTTGCTGCAGATTAGAACTGTTTATTAACCTACAGAGTCCCCCACAGCAGGTGAAGATTTAGCTCCTGCTTTTGGCTAGCAATCTAACACTTAGTCTGTTGGCTACAGTCCTGACATCAATATTTGCCCTGAAGGGAACCTAATTAGAAGACTTAAGAATTACCTTTCTGTTTTATATATTTTGGAGAACTTTTAGGTATCTTACATCAGGACACAACCAAGGGGATAAAATGCATTTTATATAAAGTGCAGGGGCTGGGTAGCAGGTGTGGCACATCCAGCCTGGCATTCTCCTCTAGTTTTTTAATACTTCTTTCAATTTTTATTACTTCAGGTAAAAGTCAGAACATGTAATTTAAAAAGAACATATTAAATTTAAAATTTAGCTATGTTCTAGTAAACCTTGTTTGAGATGGTTATAAAAGAAATACATAGAAGTGTTATGTCTTAATGCATATTATGCCAATTTTTAAGTCACATAAAATTCTTAAATCTTTGATTTGTGACTTTGGACAAACTACTTACAGTTCAGAAGCCTCAATGCAAGGTTGTTATTTAGAAATAGAAATAATATCATTTTTCTCATAGGGTTGTTATAGTGATTTGATACTGTGTATGTGTTTTGCATCAGCACAGAGACAATTGTTCTCGCTTCAGGAGCACATGTATCAAAACATATAGACAATAGAGAGTAGACTCTTTTATTTAAAATACAAATTTCCCTCTGAGAACTGAATGATTTACTTAACCTATTAATTTGTTGAAATACTATTACAATAAATTACAATGTTGTGTGTAAAAGACAGTGCTTTCCTTCTAAATAATACTACATAGAGTGAGCAAAGGAGAGAATTATCTATTTTAATCCTGCATTTTAAAATGCTTCATGGATATTAGTTTAAAATAGTTATATTAATACAGTATATGCTAGTTTGGAAACATTAAAACTCTAAAGTAATTTCCTAGATGCTTGATACATTAGATTTCCTTGCAAACTATTTCTTCGGTAATAACTGGAATACTAAAAAGACTAGATTTTCATATTAGTATTCAAGTAACAAAGTGATTTCCTTCCCTATTAAGTAAAGGAAGGAATCCAACCTGATTATGAGCCAAGAGTGCCATTCGTATTGCAGTCATGTTTTCTGCTACAGGCTAAATCAAAATTATAATGTTGACAGAAGCAGTCCATGGAATAAGCTAATGATGCAAAGAAGAACAACACTAACCTCAGAGGAATGTGATGCGGATTATTTGCCAAGCTAACAACCTAACCAAGTGAGGCTTCTCAAAGGAATCTCTGTAACTTTGGGGAGCAGGCAAGGTTTGCAAATAGATAGAGGCTATTTTCTTTTCTGTGTTCTTTGACGTTGGATTTTGTTGGTTATGCCAGTGATAGAAAAATCACATTATAGTAAAAACAAATTAAACTCATGTAAGTTATCGGGCATAAAACCCCTCTAGCTATAATCAGGATTTTCAGGCATACTACACTATCAATGTTGTATTACTAATTAACAGTAAATTAATGTTGATAGCCATACTGAACATATATTATCTGTAATATCTCATTTAATTTGCACAATATAATCTCCACATATTGATTAGAAAAAATGACACAGAATGTTCTTGGTAGAAATGGCAAGAAATGAGAAATAAGAGAAGTAATGGACCCTGTGAGCATTTTCCTATGCAATCTCATCTCTGTGTGGTACATGTAGCAAATTGGCTATATTTCTACTTCTTAAGTCATTTCCCCAGAACCTTAATGGTAAACTAAATAAGTTAGATTTATGTATAAATAGAATTCTCATTAAATAACTCAAGAGTTTAGGGAGCAGGTAATTTGTTACATAACAGAGTCAAAATTGTCACCTATTTTAGCAAGTGAAAGATATTCAATCAAGATAATATGATCTAATTTAGAGGGGAGAATAAAAGAGAACTTTGTTTCATAAATAAAATATGGAAGTGAAGACTGATATGTACTTTGGCAATAAAATATCTAATTTAAAAGTTTTGGTTTGCTTTAAGTTTAAGGTTGATGATAGTTACTGATGTTAAAGACACAGGTAGAGGAATTTGCCAGAAAGAAAGGTTTCTTACTCCTCAAAGAAGCAAACAAAAAAAAGTATGCTTGAAAATTGAAAAATAGTTTTAGTACTTAATTTAAAAATATTTATAAGAATGGGGGCACAAATATGGAATGAACTAGATAACCTCGGATACATGTGTAGGATTTGGTGAGCATTGAGATGGATCATTTAGAATGCTACTTAATCATCTCCATGCATTAACTTTGTTGTTGAGGTTATGAAACTAGAAAAAAAATGATAGATTTGGAAAATATGGAAAAGAATGGATCAGTTTGAGAAGTGGATGGAACAATGAGAGGGAAAAATGTATTAAACTCAAAATTAAGATTTCTTTCCAAGTGATCCTGGTATTACTCTTCTGGGATCACCCTTCCATTTAATAGCCACATAAAAGATGTCAAGTTCCCATGGTCTCTTGCTACAGAAAATCCAGTACCCTCTTGCTTCTCACATCTCACTACTTATCAGCAATTCTCAGATCTCTTCATGCCAAATAATCAGAAAGAGTATTGCAGTGTGGTTAACAACTTGGGCTGTAGAGTCAGAATAACTAATTTAAGTTATTGAACCAATCCACTGCATCCTAATTGAATGCTCTTGGAAAGTTATTTAATCTCACTGTGTTTCACCTTCCTTATCTATAAAATGGTGATAGCTAATTGTACCTTCCTTATTCATGTGTTTATTCACTCATTACAGAAGTATATATTAATCCCCTTTAATGTGCTGAGTGTATCAAATTCCCAAATGTCCTGTCTCTGAGAAAAAATAGTGGAGTCATAATAATATGCCCAGCTAAAAATCTCTTACTTTATTGTGAAGAGTAATTTTACCCTTCTTTATTTCAATCTGAGACTTGTATTGGTAAAATCAGAAGCTCACTTTCTAAATTTTTATAAAGATTAAAAACAATGTAAAGTTTTGGCCAGGGATTTAGCTCAGTGTTTCCAGTGTCAGCCAGGCAAGTACAAGGTCCTAAATTCGATCCCTGGTCCCAATACCACAATACTAGGCGTGGTGGCTCACACCTGTAATCCCAGCACTCAGGAGGCAGAGGCAGGAGGATTGCTGTGAGTTTGAGGCTATCCTGGGCTACATAGTGAATTCAGGGCCAGCCTACACTACAAAGTGAGACCCTGTCTCAAAAAAAAAAAGTAATCCCAGCACTTGGGAGGTAGAGACAGGAGGATTGCTGAGTTCGCGGCGGCTTGCCTGAGCACCATAGTGAGCTCAGGGCCAGCCTGAACTACAAAGCGAGACCCTGTCTCCAAAAAGCAAAAAAAAAAAAAGAAAAATTTGGGGCCAGGAATTTAGCTCAAATGGTACTGTGCCTACCTTGGAAGCATACGGACCTGACTTTAATCTCTGGTACCAGACATACAAACAAAACAAAACATCTTTCTAGTCCCCAGTTCATGCACGCATGTGCGCATACACACACACACAAACACACACACACACACACACACACACACACTCTGTACATGGACACAAATAACTGTCATAACATCTAAACTGTGGAAATGCTTATTAGTAGATTTATTCAGTATCATTGTATTCACCAGTACACCCTTAACTAACTGTTGTCTTGGACTTGCTTTAAAAATGGCAGCACAGTGCTGAAAGGAGTAGTGAAAGCCCTCTTATGAATAAGTAACTTAATTTCTGTTATAGGCTGTGCTGAGGATGAAGCAATTGTTCTTGCCCAGTCTCAAACGAAGCTAGGTGTAGGAGTTGCAGGCCCATGAGATTTGAAGATTTCTCTTCCTACTGCAAGTAGACCTTTGTGCACTGCCAAATATAAAAAAAAATGCATAACAACTGAGAATAATAAATGACCATCCAGCCTCGGCAAACTGTGGCTGAGGTGATGTGGAACACAGTATTTAGCAAATGGTAGAGACCTGGCTGGTATTGACAATCTTGCATTGTCTTACATTAGTTCCCACTAAAATACCAACTTTTCATCATTTTAAATTGGAGAAGATGAAGTAATTGAAGTTAAATTCTCCAGGATATTTTGAATCCATTTTCTACCACCTGCCCACCAGTGTAAGATGAATAGAGTTACTAAAATTTGTGTTGTAATAAAATCACAACTGTATGCCTATGAGATGTTCTTTCACAAAGATTCTAAGGCATGTTTGTCTGTCTGCTAAGCTTGACTCCTAAGCAGTGTGCAGCTGTGATTTTTAAAATATGCCCATAGATGAACAAACAGAAAAACGTGAAGGAAAATCAGAATAGAAAAATATAAAAGGTACACTCTGTTTTCAAATTCAAACACGTGGTTTTGCTTAAGTGAAGTCTGTCTCTCTGGGTCTGTGTTCATCAGCTCATAGCCAGTTCCCATTCTGTCCCCCTGGCCAGCGAGCTGTCACCTTAGTTGGGCAGAGCGAGCAGGAATTGGAAAGTAGTGAGGTGCAGGGATGTCAAAGGGGACTTGGGTGCTCCTCCCTCTGTCAGCACATAGAGGCGGAGCTCACTTCTGAGCCAGGAAATGCACCTTTTCTCACACAGCTCAGATTCAGGCTGTGGAATAGTGCAGAGCTGGCATATCTGCCTTTCTGTAGATTTCTGTCATGGGTTTCTTGCCAAACAGCAAAGAAGAATGGAGTGAAATTATAAAAACTCACTGAAACAGTTACTGTCCCCTAATTTTAGTGTAATTATTTAAAGTGGGCAATGTTCGCCTCTCCCTCAGTGATATAAACATTGTATCTCAAGGACAAGATGGGTTTGAGTCTCACTTGTATCTAGCACAGCACTGATCAGAGAACAGACTTGAGCATAGAGGTAGATTGGCTGATTATTCCCTCCACTGAGGAGCTTTGGGAATCAGGACTGTCTGGGACACTGAAATCTGACCTCTCCAGCACATTTAACAGGTTCTGAACTTCAGATTGTCCAGCCCCTTCTGAGAGCACACCCTGAACGATACAGTCCTCTGGCAACCTGACTTTTTCATTTCTCTGTGCAGTTGGACTGAAATACAAGTTCAACTACACATTTAAATGCCATTAATATGCTAGAGGCTATTAAATATTTAAGTATGAATTGAACTGTTGTTTATGTAGTGGTAAGTTGATGACTGAGACCAAGGAAATGAGCCTTTTTTTGTATCTCAACTAAATCTTGTCTATGATATCAGAAACCAAGAATCTTTTTCTTTAATTCTTTATTGGTACAATTTATATACATCTCACAATCACACATAACATTGGGGAATTTGTACCAATATACGACACAAATTAATTCTCATTTTTACCCATATCCCTACCCACCCACACCTCCCCACCCCCTATATACATGCTCTTTTATTTTCTTTCACAATCATATTTATTCCTTCCCCTCATTACATTCCCACACCAAATTTCCTTTGAAAACTTCCCATTCTACAAAAACTGTCATACTTTCTAGAGCTCAAGGAATCTTAAAAGTATATTCTAACTCTCCAGATGAACTTTTCTACTTATGTTAGGTGAAAAAAGATTTCAATATGTGACCAATACTTTTTTCTATACAGTAGAAATAGAGAGTAGGGCCAGAGATTTAGCTCAGTGGTTCCAGTGCCTGCTTTGCAAGTGCAAGGCCCTGAGTTCAATCCCGGTAACCACATACAATGCTGGGCATGGAGAGTCATAACCACATACAATGCTGGGCATGGAGAGTCATGCCCACCAGCCATCAATACCACATACCACAGTGCCGGTGTGGTGGCTCACGCCTGTAATCCCCGCACACGGGAGGCAGAGGCAGGAGGATTGCTGAGTTCCAGCTTTGCCTGGGCTACATAGTGAGCTCAGGGCCAGCCTGAACTACAAAGCGAGGCCCTGTCTCAAAAAAAAAAAAAAAATCACTAGAAATAGAGAGTAGAATTCTGTGAGGATTGAAAACTGAAATGGAGGGGCTGGAGATTTAGCTCAGTGGTTCTGGTGCCTGCCTAGCAAGCACAAGGTCCCTGGTTCGATCCTGGTAACCAAATACAACAATACCAGGTGTGACTCACACCCACCAGCAATCAGTACCACATACCACAGTGTCAGGCATGGTGCCTCATCCTTGTGATCCCAGCACTTGGCAGGCAGAGACAGGAGGATTGCTGAGTTTGAGGCTTGCCTAGGCTACATAGTGAGCTCAGGGCCAGCCTGAACCACAAAGCGAGACTCTGTCTTTAAAAAAAAAAAAAAAAGGAAAAAAAGAAAAACAAAACAAAAAGTGAAATGGAAGAAATGGGCACAATGTTGCCTTCCATGATAGAGGAAATTCCGAAAAGGAGTTTTTCTTTTTCCTCTCACATTCAGCACTGTGTCCTTTGTCCAGAAACAATTCTGCTAAATGGCAAATTTGCTGTTCGAAGGTCATTTCTCACATGCTATGCTTTTCAATCCTTTCTAGTGGGGCTTCACACTAACCTCAGTTATCTCTGGCTGTCTTTCTCTCATCCCTCCTCCAGTCTCTACTCAAATTGTACAACTGGTTTAAGGTGCAGCAGTGATATTTTTCTATTGTCTATTTTTGTAAGATTCTCTATGATGTCTTTAAGTCAGGAACACTCTCATATCCATTGCTACACACGTTACCTAGTACAATGTCTGACGCTCAGGAGGTATTTGCAAGTGGTTGCTGAACTGGACAGTGCAAGACTTCCCATTTCCTTACTACCTTCCCTTCGTCACTAGTGTGCTTCTCATCAAAGCCTCTGTCCTCATGGTGCAATAATAGATAGTGCCTTCCACCTGGACACTCACTCATAAAGCCACCTAGTATACCTAGACCTGACAGCCTCCTGCTCCTGGCACATACTCTCATCAGCCAGTGGTAGGAAACTCAATGCTGTCTTTGTTTAGAGTGCTTATTTTGCAGGTCACTCAGTGAGGTCAGTATTGACAACAGGTCACCCAGCCAGTTGATGCTTTACTGAACAGAGCATCTAATTCCACCATTTTGCATTTCAAATTCAGTATACTTTCTACATCCTTTTTTCTGTGTCACTTTCTATCAAGATTCAATGGATGACTTAATATATAAGGAAACCATCTATACAAAGGGCTTCACTGCATCAAAAATATAGGAAAAGATATCAATCAATGATGATGCTGTTAAATTTCACAGAGTTTGCCAATTTTTTCTCCGTCTATACTTAACATCATTTTGTGTTTACCAAGATCTTAATGAGGATGGATATCAAAAACATGCTGTGCTTCCTTGGGGAGGTTGGAATGAAGAAGAATAGATTTTAAAATGACGTGAAAGACACTTGCGGAAGTATTTTAAAGTGTCAAAGGGAATCTTCAATCAAAAGAGCATGAGACCAATTTCCGAGAAGGTTACTGTTTTGCCTCACCAATTTGAAGAAAATCAGATGTCAGAGACACTAGCCAAGCCTAGGAATAATAATGAAGAATTTCAACAAGTTTGGAAACTTGTTCTTTTGTCCTATGAGCACTAGGGAAATCAGGATATGATGCCCAAACCTGAAAATACTGATATCATACTTTTTACTTTTCTTGTTGATTGGGCCAGTTTACAAAGCATACACCCAAAAGGTTTTTTTTTTGTTTTGTTTTGTTTTGTTTTGTTTTGTTTTTGTGGTGAGGTTCATAGAAGTACTATTTTTCCTGTTTTCTTTTTTGAAGTAATTCCATTTTTCTCATTGATAGGATGATGATCATCCAGAGGATGTTATTGTTGTAACAGACTCCATGTAATGATTCAAAAATGTGTCTGTTTTAATGTTAGGGTCAAATTGAGTACAAAATTAAACACTGGTAAGTCTCATGCTGGCTATCCTTGTGTTGTGTTCCTAGACTTGCAGAAATATCTTAGTAACCTATGGAAAATCTTTATGATAAGCAGCGCATGTGTTTGTAAATTAATCTCTAAGAATGATTTTCCCTGGTCTAAAGCACTTATGGTAAGGACAAAAATCATGGGTGCGGTTACAAATGACAAAATGGCCTTAAATTCTGTATAACTATATTAATAGAGAGCATTTCCCCACCTTTCCAATCTGGGTGCTCAAATGATTTTCTTGGATGACTAGAACACATCAGAAGAAACATACATGACTTCTGTGTCTGGGCTACCAGAGATTTTAGAGCTTCTTCTCCTGTTATGCTGGTAGTTTCAATCACTGTGTGAACAAGCCTAGGCTAGGCACTGATAGGTGAGCCCACAGGAAGGGAAGCCATTACATCCACCCTGTGGATAGAGGGAGGCTCCAGAAGCATGATAATGCTGAACATTCACTCTTACAAGTCACTAAGGGTGAGGTGGTTTGTTACCTGCAAAAGCTACTCTTACACTTAACAGCTTCATTTCCGGATGAGATCCAATGTTCAGCCAATGTATGTCCACTAACTTCTTTCTAGTGGGCATGTTTCATGTTGAGTATTCTGAGATGTTGAGACAAATTTCAGCTAATCACCAGGACACAGGAGCACTTATAGCCACAACAGTCTCGCAACATGTTCTGCTGGAGTGAAAATAAGTGGGGAAGCCACTCTTCCTTACCACTAAATCAAGCTCCTCCTAGATCATTGAGAAATTAGCTTGCAAATTACAGGCATTTTTAGTTAAGGAAATCTTTGGTGAAAATACATCCATAAGAGTAAATACACTGGTGAGATACTGAATTCATTGTAGGTCAAATTCCAAGTTGATGATGATTCAAGACAAGGATATCCCTTGGAAATCACATTCCTCCCAAGCCGATCTTCTATAAAATGTTGAAATTCAGATGCCTGAAAACCCATCTAGAGAACCTGCTAAATGCTGCCTTTCCTCTTGTGTTTCTGCAGTGCTGACTGAAGCTGAGACCAGACGGGGACAGTGAGTCCTGAACACGCCCAGTGATGCCTTGACAGCCGACTGGGATTAGTGAGTGACAACCATGCACGTCTGCCTGGATTTAGTGTTATATGAAGGAATAATTTACATAAGAACAAATGAAATAGCTTGGAATATGGCTGGAAAGAAGTAGGAGAAAATTCTAAATCAGAGGTAGCAAACCTATGGCATGTGTGTTGTTTTCTTTTAAAACAAAAGATTAGGTTAATGTGTGAGTTGCTTTTTCTAAAATCTGAGTAAACAGGTTTAATTGCAGTGTTAGCACTTTGTGATCAGAGGGATTGATTCCAGTTTGGGCACTTGTCTCTAAAAGTTTGGCCATCTCTGCTTTAAATTATGTTCTCTCATCTTTTGAATTATTATTTGAAAACTGTTTTGTTCAGTTTTAGGATTACATAGATGATAAATCAAAATTTACTCACTAACCTAACTTAGCATCTATGTACATTTTTTAACATAATCTGTATCAATAAGCTGTTTTCTGGAGGCTATGAAAACCAGTTGTGATAGTTAATTTTGCATTAAATAATCCATAGAGAATTGATAAACTGTTATATTAGGGAGCAGAGAAGATTGTGTGGGACTGAGCTCATGAATGGGCACCATTGAAGAGGCCGGGGCTCTCATCCAACAGGAAAGCGAGTGATGGGAAGTTCTACCTAGCTCTTCTTTCTGTGGGGCATATTTTTCCTTGAACATTTATCTCCATGTTTTCCAGTCAAATGATCTACTGGAAACTTCTGTACCAAGAAAAGGTTCTGAAACTTTTATATCAATTGTGTACTATTTTTAGTTTCCCACCTATATACTCCATACACATAAGATCTCCAAAAGCAGAGACTCTTGCTATATTTATGTTTCCAATGTCCAAATATATTGTTTCATGCACAAGAGCTGAAGAATGTTTTATTCAGTTATTTGGCTTATTGGGCTAAGCTACATGAAAATACAAGTCTTCCCCATCTTTAGTTTCATAGTTCTGAGTTCTGGTTCTGAAATCTCTGCAAACCTACTTATTTTAAAGAAAGTAAACAGCACCTGCCAGGTGGATTCCTCTAGTGTCCACTCCCAACCCTGGCTGCCCGCCCCACTAACCTGCTCCTCTGGGCACACACTGCAGTCGTGTGATTTCTCATTATGTCCTGACATCAGGAATCACTACTGCCATGTTCAACTCCAGCTCCAGGTGGGAAGCACTGGGTTTATTATGTCCTATCTAGAGTCATTAACTTGGTCACATCTTTCTGATTTGGAAGGAGGATAGCTTTGCTAAACTTGTTCTTTTCAAAATCTAACAGGACCCCAGTCAAGGCTGAAACAAACATAATTTTAAAATCTGAGAACAACTGTGACCCTCCTAGTACCATCCAGTTCATTGTGAAATGATTTAATTTTTAAGGTCTAAACATAGCAATGGGCTTAATGGAAATTGGCCTCAATTACAAAGTCAAACAAATTAGGGAAGAATTACCATCTCACTTCTTCCTTGTCAGAATTTTAAAAGATGTACAAATCAAAGGATTGAGTGCCTGCTGGATAACAAAAAGGGTGGTTGTCCCTGATTAGGAGTGAAAGTCCCAGTTTGTTTATTTGAGATGTGAAAGAAATCAAAATTTTCTGTTATTATCTAGAATTATGATTGGTTTTATAGTTCAAGACAACTTTCTTTGTTAAAATTTTTTAAGCCAAAAGAGCTTTGGGGCTTTTCAACTGGCTAAAGTACTTTCAGTCTATGCCTACTTAAACAGGGCTATGGATTTCTGTACATACACAAGAAAAATTCTACTTTCAAAATCTCTATTTCTCCCCAAATAGTTCTTATTCCTGAATCCCCTGAATTGATTCTGTGTAATAATATTTCTGTGTGGCTCCTTATCTATATAGGCCTCCTTATGACTGCTTCTCATAAATTTATCCGACAGCATCCTAGGGTCATGTTATTCTTTTGAGAATCTACTTTCAGCAAATTCTCAGTTTATTGTTTTGTCTTGTTTTGGTTTTAGTCCTGAATCACATTGCTTTGCCCTTTGCCACATAAGGTACTTTTCTCTCCTCTTTAGCTGAATGTTACTTCTGTCCTTTCCTGAAATGTTTTCAGATGAAAAAAGAGAAGCTTCATATTATCCAGCTGTGATCCATTTACATATCTGTCTCCCAGGATAGATACTGAGCTCCTGAAGGAAATAGCCTCCTTGTTTCTCTATTTCCAATCTAGCCCCTTACAGGCTATCCCAACACTTACCAACTGCGGTTGAAATGGGGTAGTCCATGGTGGGGGAGCAGTGTTCTAACCAAATGCTGGTGGTGAGGGGCCCTTGTGCGTTATGATATTATGTGACCACACAGCATATCCCTTGAACAAAAAATGATTTTAAATGAAGACAGAGTTGTTTGTGACATTTGATTACTTTGTCTAGCTTTTGCTGCTCAAAATAAGTATTAAGTCCTTCCAGAATGAAAGATAGAATTTGACAACTAATAAATGCTTACAAAATTGAAAAACAACCTTAGGAAAAAGAAATGCTTCAAGGTTTCAATTTACTGGTTTCACTTAAATATATGTCTTGAGTAATCTTTCCAATTAGGAGTTTATATTACTTCACCAAAATTTGTGTAAATTTCATTTCAGACAAGATAGCTTAATCCATAGAGATAAATGATGAGGGAACTGATATGGATATTATTATTTTCTAAGTAATTATTAGTTTTAAGTAAATCCAATTTCTTTTTCAAAGAAAGTAATTGGCAGTAACATTTTAGACCAGTTGGTCTCTGGCGCATCAAATGATTTATACAAAGTTAAAATTCAATATCATTTTAATTCCAATTTTCTTCAATGGTTATGCTGACGTTTATTATTCTCTTCATACTTAAACTGAAAAAAAAAAAACCAGTGTACCCAAGAGAAGATAAGGACATCATATAAATTATCAGTCATCTTGGTCCCTAGTCTTGGCGAGTGCATGGCATTACTGTTTGCTCATTCTGTGTGCCAGCTCTCTCTGAGAGAGATGGTAGCGGTTATGTTCATATTTTATGAATACCAACAGACACCTTAAACTACACAAACTCAATACCTAAATAAATTCTTATTCTAATTGTGTTGTGCCATGGACTGAATTTTCTATTCCCCAGATTTATGTTAGAACCTTAATGCCTGTAATGATGGTATTTGGAGACAAGGTCTTTAAAGGTATTAAAATTGAATGAGGTCCTAAGGACAGATCTCGAATACAATAGGTGGAAATCCTGGCACAGGTTGATTTTAAACTTCCAACCTTCAGAAGAGGGAGAAAATAAATTTCTTTTAAGCCATCCATTCCATAGTGTCTTGTTACGACAGTCAAGTGTGCTAGACACTGTAGAAATATAAAAGAGAAATAGTTAAGACAATGTCAGACCATAGATCAGAGAAATCTTCTATGAAACAATGACATTTGACTGAAGTTTTGAAGTTAAAAAGAATATTCCAGGCTAAAAAAAGGGTTTTCCTGGATAAAAAGAAAATGAGAAACACAAAGAAAAATGAAAACACATGGTACATACAACATATTACACAACTACACAATGTAATATGTTTGGGAAATGAGACAAGTGGAGGGAGAGAATCAATGAGGCCAAAATGCTAATGGTGGAACAGCTGTGATAGGTCCTTTCAATGACAATTCTGCAGGTAGAGATTAATTAGAAAGGGGCACTTTAAACAGAGATATAGAAAAAAACTGTTACTCTTTTTCAGAGGAGAAATGATGCAGGGAGTTTCTATCAAAAGAAAAGGGAAAGGAAGAGAAGCTTGGAGAAAGAGAAAATCCTCCATGGTGTCTGTAGTGATGTCTGTTACCAAAATAGCAAGTAGAGGAAGCAAGTATGGAATGGAGGAGGAACTCTTAGCAAATGGTTAATCAGGATAAATAATACAGAATTGTGTATATTACAAGGGGGATAAATTTGGGATAAATTTGTTCGAAGCAAGGGTGAGTATTTTCATGGGATTAATAACCTCTTATTGTAATAGATTTTTAGATATTCACTCTATTTGCAATCATACCTTACATATGTGATTCATTTCAATTCTTAAAAATTCTTAAATTCTTAGTTCTTAAATTCTTTCAGTTCTTTCAATTCTTAAAAAGCTTTTGTAGGCTCAACTAAGGAAAGATAAAGATGAGCAAAGGAAAGTCTGTTCCTTCAACAGATATATTCTGCACAAGAGGAAAAAATACTATTGTCTGAATAATAATAACATAAACACTATTATTTCATAACACGTGAATAAACAACTTATAAAACAGCAGTCAGAGGGCACGATTACATTTGCCCAACAAATAGAAAACATTCCAACATGAATTTGAGCAGTGTTTAAAATCCCAGCTCTTTCATCTTCCTGGATAAATATTGAAGTACATAATAATAATTCAATAGCCATAGATACATGATAAATTTTTGAATAATTTATCTGAGTCATGGATTATTTTCTACGAAATATAATACCTACCATATATACAAACCAACCATACAGATTGGCCAAGGATATAACCTAGTCCTAATGATGTCATTTGACCTTCTCTAAATGGGTGAGGAAATTATAAATCCAAAAAACGGGATTGCTTTCTCTTACTAGTACTTTGAAAACTCCATTCACAAAGTGTTTGCTCTGCAATCCCAAAGATGCCTATCTTCACCAAAGCCTCTAGGTATCCCCCAGAGGCATCTGAGACTCCATTCTCCAGTTGATGGTGTTAAAGTTGGAGGACTGTTAGAAAAGCAGAGTGCAGGTGTGATACAGGTTTTGTTGTAGGAGAAGCAAAAAGAAAGAATAAAAAATTATTTATAAAATTAAAATGAGGAGGGCCAGAGGGTTAGCTCAGTGGTGCCAGCACCTGCCTCGCAAGCGCAAGGTCCTGAGTTCTATCCCCAGTAACCACATACAATGATGGGCGTGGAGACTCATGCCCACCAGCAATCAATACCACATACCACAGTGCCGGGCGTGGTGGCTCACGCCTGTAATCCCAGCACTCAGGAGGCAGAGACAGGAGGATTGCTGAATTCGAGGCTTGCCTGGACTACGTAGTGAGCCTCAGAGCCAGCCTGAACTACAAAGCAAGACCCTGTCTCAAAAAAAAAAAATATCATTGCAATCAAAGATGCACAGACTCTAATTGCCATCAGAATACTCGCTCTACCTTTGAATACATTTATTCCATCATTCTTGCCACTTTCTGTAAGTAGATTTAGAAGTTCTCTTTTGTGTCTTTTTATGGCTGCCTAATGTCTAATCAATTTAAAATACTTGTGGCAACTTTTGTCATATCAAAATATTACAGTGTGTCCTCATCCATCTTATTCAATGGATCTGGCCCTGTTCAGTTTCTGGTTCTTTCCCACAGCCAAAATAAGACACAAGGCAAATGTTTGAATTAATTCAGGATATCAATGTGACTATGGCAGTGCAACTAAAGATATTCATGAAGGGCTGGAGGGTTAGATCAGTGGTTCTGGTGTCTGCCTTGCAAGCGCAAGGTCCTGAGTTCAATCCCCAGTAACCACATACAATGCTGGGCATGGTGACTCACACCCACCAGCAATCAATACCACATACCACAGTGCCGGGTGTGGTGGCTCACGCCTGTAATCCTAGCACTCAGGAGGCAGAGACAGGAGGATTGCTGAGTTCGAAGCTTGCCTGGACTACATAGTGAGCTCAGAGCCAGCCTGAACTACAAAGCAAGACCCTGTCTCAAAAAAAAAAAAAAAAAAAAAGACATTCATGAAAAAAAGACTTCATAACTCAGAATAGGTGACAAAAGTGATGGGATAAGTTTGTTGCAAGCAAGGGTGAGTTTTTTCATGTGATTAATAGCCTCTTATTGTAGATTTTTAGATATTCACTCTGTTTTCAATCACACCTTATGTATATGATTGAGTCATAAGAAATTCACCATGCATATAAAATATCCCTTAGAGCTCAACCAATAAGGTATAGTAGGCAATAATGATGTGTCACATTATTTTAATTAGCTGCAATACAGGTAAAAATATTTGAATATTTGAAACTGACAAATAATAAAGTGTTAAATATTAAAAAATAGAACACATCTTTGAAGTGCAGAGACCTGATGCTACAGGTTTTTATTTAAATCCAAAGTCTTAAAACACTGTTTTCAAGATCACATGGTAAAATATGGGTAGCAATTACTTAGAAGTAATTTTGCCTTGAGAAGTGGACTAGACTAAGGTGAAATAGGAAAGTATATTGACTGGTTGCCAGTCATTCTGAACAAACAACAGCAAAACAGATTAGTGTAGAAAGTAGGCTGGCAAACAGTGAAAATTTGAAGCTGTGTGCTTTTTGTGGGAAATCCTAGCATACTTATTTATGGCTTAAAAATTGTTTACTGATTTTTTTCCATATGTTTCAGGGCAAATACATGGTTGTGAATACCAGTGTCTGCAGCATTGCCTGACAACACCTTTAGTTGGAGCCAGCCCGCATTCCCAGTAGCTTTATGTGTGGGTCAAAAGTACTGTCACTCTCTGAGTGGGTTGGCTCCTTCCTTCTCTGCAGTGACACTATGACAGTATTTTCAAAGAAGGGTGAATCTCTAAGGATTTATCTCAGCCATCATTATATGATCAAGATACAATAGTTACGAACACCAAGAGTGGTCCACATACTTGCAGTTCATGATAGTCTAGGATACAGAAAGAAGAGAAAATAAATAAAGATCTAACTCTAACAATAATTAGGCATTAAACCTAAATAAATATTCAGGGGAAGCCTTTTCCTTTTGGAAAAACATTTGTTTCATAAGGAGAGGAGAAAGAAAAGTTCCAATATTGGTGAATCTTTGGAGATGTATCTGCTCTGAATTAGAAAATGTATTTAATTTTGTTCTATTTATAGATAAAACAGAGTAGCTGTGTAATTCCCTCAATGAAGACCACATAGTTAGTAGGCAGGGGAAATTTTCAAACTATCTTTTAGTGGGTTCAATGCTGTACTCTTTCTACTCCACTAAGTAAAACAGAAATTTTGCAGTTATGAAGGGGGTAGATCTCTTGCAAAAGGGGGTGGTGCAGAAGACACTGGGCCAAGGGGAAGGGGAGGGGACATCAGGAGAGCTAAGGTACGCATGTACAGAAATGTAATCACCTCAGTGATTGCAAACATTGCATGTCATAAATGTGAGTTGAGAAGAAAACAATGACAATGGGGAAAGGGAGTTTACAGGTAGGAGGGAGGTAAGTGAGAAGGGAAGGGATTGAAAAGCAAAGTGGACTACACACATATACCTATCCCCCAGGTGACTGTAAACTCCACACACTGTAAACACATACTAATAAAAAGAAAATTAATGAATACAAAGTCACATATTTTCAAGGTGTTCATGCATGGGTTTGTCTGCCCAGCTATACATTCTAGAGCAGAGATTGCTACCACTTAGGTGAACCCATATTTACATACCTTTGGATTTTCACAGTTTAAAGCAACGTAAGTTTTCATTCAGCTAAGACTATTCCTAGTTAAACACAAGGAGTATTGTGCACATCGTTTCTTAGCCCGTCTACATGCAGTGTTGTCATGATGATGAGAAGATGACTTGGTGCTGTGGTGTCAGCTGCCTGACAGCCAATTTCCCAGATCTCATTTTTGCTTATTTAATTTGTTCCTGTGTACTTCTTAAGATAGGTGCCACACATGCCTGCTTCCAGTTTATGCCTCATCTATTCTTTATGGGTTCCAGGCCTTCACTTTTTCTTCAAATGCTACAGTGGTTGTAATATCCCTCTGCATAGTCCTACAAGGTCATTTTTACAAGAAAGATTCCGTTTATTAGGTGGGTGACCAGATAAGCTATTATTGCTTATTTATATCATGTAATATAATAAGAGCACTGAAAATGTTGCCCTGTTCTATAAAAATGCTTACAAACTTACAATTTCTCTACATGTATGACCTCTGCACTGCTCAACTGGCAGCCACCTAAAGAGTCCAAAGACCCGGAGTGTAGTACAATCTTACAGATATTCAGATTGGGTTACATAGTCTTGTCAAAACAAATACAATGATACTTTTTTATTCCTACATTTTTTTAAACTCAAAAGGTATTTAGCTTCCAAGTATTCTGATAACTTTGAAAATTGTATCTGGGAACAAAACTCTGCCCCTGCCTAGACGGAAGATAGAGTATAAAAGAAGATACAGACAGATAAGCGGAACATCACAGTTCAGAGACAAGCTCCATCGGGCAGCAGAGAAACTGGAAACCCTTAGAAATAGCACTTCCTACAGTCTAGTGAAGTTAGGGAAATGTTCGTCTTTTGGATCACAGCATGTCATTAATGACAGGCGAATGGAGAGGAAAGAAAGGGGATTCACGGAGATGTTTCCTGGAGAGAGAAGAGTGGCGGGACATGAGATAAGGTAGAAAGCAGCCTTGCTGGGCAATAGAAAGAAAAAAGTACCCCTGGGAAATTGCAGAAAGTCCACTTAATTGCTGGTCAAAATGCAGAACTGTAGAGCTGTTTTGTGTCTGAATTTTTTTTTTTTTTTAACCAGGAATTGAACTCAGGATCTTGGTCTTATGAGGCAGGTGCCAGAACCACTGGCCCTACAGAGCCCTATACATCCCTGGGCCAAGAGAGCTATTTTGAAAGACTGGTAATCAAGATAAACACACACTCACAATTCTCTCAGCAGTCTTGCTCTTAGATATTAACCGAAGTGAACTGAAAAGTCTCCCTCTCTCTGTCTCTGTCTTGCTCTGTGTCTCTCTTTCGGTCTCCCTGTCTGTCTCTCTCTTTCTCTCTGTCTCACACATACATACATGAACTCATATTCAAATGTTTACAGACTCTTTTTTATAATCACCCCAAACTGAAAACAGTTTAGAAGTTCTCCAGAGCCTGTCTAAACTCAGAAATATAAAAGGGAGGCGGGCTGGGGAACGAGCGGCAGGCAGACCAGACCCAGCAGCTCTGGGCCCGCCTTGCCGTGTTTCCAGCAGACTGGGGAACGAGCGGTAGACGGACCGGACCCAGCAACTCCAGGCCCACTCTGCCGTGTTTCCAGCGGACTGAGGAACGAGCAGCGGGCGGACCAGACCCAGCAGCTCCGGGCCCACCGTACCGTGTTTCCAGCGGACTGAGGAACGAGCGGCGGGCGGACCGGACCCAGCAGCTCTGGGCCCGCCTTGCCGTGTTTTCAATGGACTGGGGAACCGGCGGCAGGCGGACCAGACCCAGCAGCTGCGGGCCCCGCCATGCCCTGTTTTCCGGCGGACTGAGGGAACAGCCGCGGGCGGACCGGACCGAGCGGATGCGGCGCCACCGTGCCTTGCTTCCGGCGGACGGAGGGAGCAGCACACGGACCTGGCTGCAGGGTGCAGTCCATTTCCAGTGGACTGAAGGCCGCCCACCAGCCCATTGTATCCCGGAGCTGTGCAACAAGGAGTCAGACATAGAGGTAACTCATAAGCTCAAAGTATCTAGTATAGAATCTAACAAACCTTTTTATCTTATTTACTGTGTTTAATACTGATATTGGCATTTATTGTATTATGGTAACAAACATGATGTGATTGTTCTGCTCAAATACCTACCATGATGTGTCAGGAGTGAGAACTCTCAAGGGTTATTACAGGTTCAAGGAGGACCCCCCAGGAAAGTGCTGCTTCCAAAGGGCCCCAGATAATAGAAAGAGACCTGCAACAAACATTGTCCTGTCATCAGTCAAAGAAGAGCATTAAAAACAACGAAAGAGTAGAAATGGGAAAATACACAAAAAACCAGACACAAAGATCACCACCACAGGGAAATTCAGAGAAAAGGGAAATAGGGCAA